>VXAA01004291.1:0-72160 GCA_013399115.1 Anseranas semipalmata
GTGGGAGCGGGGCCGCCGCGGGAGGCGGAGGGGCGCAGGGTGGGGAAGGGAGGCGGCGGCCGGTTCGCCCGGCGGCCCCGCGCTGAGCGGCCTTTCGCCTCCCCTTCCCCGCAGACAGCAGGATCCCAGAGGGCACGGGGCTGTGCCGCACGGTCCTGCCCGATCCGGAGCCGTCCCAGCGGCGCTTCTCCCCGGAGTCCCACCTTACCGAGGCTGCCGATGGCACCTCCGAGTCAGCGCCCAGCTGCGAGGGCAGCGTCTGCGACAGGGTGTCCGAGTTCGAGGATTTCTGGAGGCCGCCCTCGCCCTCCGTCTCGCCAGGTAGGAGCGGGGCGAGCAGCGCTCGGCGTGGGGCCGGCTGCGTGCCTGTGTCGGTGCCGTGGGACGGTGCCTCATGGCTGGGCGCCGCCGTCGAAAACGAGTGGAAGGGACAGATTTGCCTTCCCCGCTCGTTTTCGTGTTAGCTCTCTCGGGGTGCTTTTCCAGCCCATCTCCCACTGCTAAGGGAGTCGCGGGTTACGGTCAGGCTGTACGAAAGTTGTGATACAGCAGGGCGTTGTTTTTTTGTTGTTGATTGTTTATGATTAATTGCTAAAGGCAAGCCGGTTGTGTTTTAAAGGTGCCGGCTTTTTCCGACGGGGACCTGCTACCGTGGAGTTTAGCGGATAAATGTTTTTTAAGACAGTAAATGTATCTACGTGGCTATCTATATACCTGTAGTAAACAGTGTTGACTTTGTGTTTTGAACTACCTGCTAGACGTTTTCCCATACTCCCTTTGAGGTTATTTCTTGTCTCTTGTCTATAAAAAGGATCTCTCCCTCCCTCTCTCTCTCTTTCTGTCTTTTTTTTTTTCTTCTCTAAAAACGCATTCGTAAAAACCAGATGAAAATAATGACAGTCAGATTTAAACACCCCAAATCCAGGAAACTCACACTTATGGCTACAGCGCCTGTCTCTAGCTCCCTCGTCCTGCCTTTGATGTGGTTGGAGCAGTGGGAGATGCTGTCCCCAACCTGGCGTGAATACTTATCTCGTTTAAAAATACAATGTTGACATTTTATAACAAAAATATGTATATATAAAACCCACTTTTTCATTGCCTTGGTTAAAAAGTGACAGCTGAAAAAAGAACAACTTCTATCTTAGCAAAGGAAAAATTGTCTCAGCTTTACAAAACGACAGCAGACGCCAGCAAACGAATACTTGGTCCTGTTTCTCCACTGATTTTCTTAGTTCATCTTTATAGTGTCCTTGCATATCAACGGCTGATTCTAATGATGAGGAGTTGCATTTTCAAAGCCCCTGCCCCTTTTAAAAGTTTTAAAGCCCTTTGAGGAGATATTCAAAATGCTGATGAGTGTTGTATTGTTACAGCCAGCCACGGGACAGTTTCAGTTTGTGCAAATGACAGACTGGACCAAATGTGGGAACGCAACAGTCTCTTTTTTTCTCATATTTCTTCACAAAGTGTAACAATGTGTAAGTTTTATTCTAACGAATTGATCCCACTCCTCATTCCCCAAATAATTACGATTCCTTGATAGGAAACAGATTGTTCTTACAAGATGTCTAAAAGACAGACATAAAATGGAGCAGCTATTTACCAGGGCTGCTCTGCCTTTGCCTCCTCCCCACTGATTTCTTTCCTTGCTGTGAGATTCATTACGTCCCCGCCAACCATCCGGTTACCTGCGAAAGGTATCCCTGCAAAATGAGGGTGACATCCCCACATCAAGATTTTTCAAAGGAGGGGCTCAGTCCTTCGACTGTCTGATCCCATTCACAGGGGACAAGGGAAGGTGCAGGACTCCCAGTCCTGGCATGAAAAAGCTTCATTAAACGAACCTCGGTGCATTGAGAGAGGTTCTGTTATGTTAAGGATCAAGGCAGCGGCAGCAGGAATAGATAGGTGGGCTTCCTCCCACTGCTTCCCCCAAATCCCTGCCCTGCATCTGCCTTGTCAGATTCAGTGTGAAGCTGGAATTTGTGCCTAGGTCACTTCTGCAAGATGTGCTGGTGAGATTCTGGATTTTTATGATTGTGTTTGTCTGGGTGGGGCAGTTTCTGTGCTTCCACGGGCAGGTCAGGTGAGAAACAAGGTTTCTAAATCACACTTAGGGCAGGTGCAGTGAGCAGTACTGTCACCCCCTCATCCCCAGCGGTGCACATGGATGCAGGCTGCACTTCGATGTGCAGTGAAAGCCAGATTTCAGGTCTGCCTTTGAATGCAGTGCTGCCGACCCAAGTGAGCAGGCACAGACACGATATAGTACCTTTGTAGGGTTGTTAGTGTTCTAAGTACATTGACTTCATCAGTGCAAATCACTTTGTTATTTAACCTCACTTTCTACGTGTGTCTGTAATCACACGTGTTTGCATATATACAAGGTGCCTGATAACTCTGTGCAGCAGAGTATCAGTATTGTCTGATGAGCTGACTGATGCTATAGTCTTGGAGGGAGCCTGTTATTGGGTGTAACAAAGTTGTTGTTCCATTGTCATTGTGATGTTTTTTGGTCTGTGGAGAAGGACACTTGAATCTTTCTTTCTGTGTGTATCAATCAGTTCCCAACCATTTCAAGTTGAGATTGCTTTGCCTTCAAAAAAAGAGCATTGATGTTTCCTCTCCCAGGGGCTGCACAGAACTGCTAGGAAGAGGAGGGAGAGTCTGTCTCTCCCTCCCAGCTCACCCCGTGGAGGGCTAGATGCTGTGAGGCAGAGGAGAGGCAGACACAGCGAAGTCTTTTGCCTTGCAGTGTGGCAGAGCAGAGTTTGATGCTGGATGTGGGGCTTGGATGGCTTGAGCTTGCCCTTGGGAAGTGTAGCACGAGTGGCTCCCCTGCACTTGAGCCTGTGAGGTCTCCAAAGCATGTGAGGTGATGGAAGGAACGTTGCACGCAAACTGATCTGCGGTGCAATGTTTACCATGTCCAGTGTTGCCAATTCCGAGGGCTCAAAAATCAGGTCAGCCTTCCCTCCCCTATCCCTCAACAGACTGGCGTAGAGATCAAGATTGTAAGTAATACCTTATGGATATTCAATTCTAGTGTTGAAATATTGAGGGTTTACGTTTTCGAGCTTTTCTTTACAGTCTGGGCTAGTAGTTGACTTTAAGGGGAAAAAATTAGTTACAACAAGGACAAGCAAACAAAAGGAAAGCTGAGGGCCTGATGAAATCATGCAGTTTCAAGAGCTGGGGCTTTAAGATAGTTTTGAATCTTGTGATAAAATCGTGAGAGATGGCAACACTGAAACTGGTTGCAAAGACACAAAGATAGATGATGTGACGCTGACCACAACTTTGCAGTCAGTGCAGAACAGGAAAAATCATGCTCAGCACCATGTCAGCTAATTTGATTTCATCTCTCTGTTCAGATGTCCCAGTTGGTATGTGCGCATATATTTCCAACCAGAAGACTAGTAATTTCAATGGTGGAACTTGAGACTGTTAACATCTGAAACTATATAAAAGAAGGGAAATAGTCAAGTCAATCAAAACTCAATTTTTGCCTTATTTTCACTCCCTTCTATAACCCTCAGTGACCATCAGCCTACCTAAACGGGTAGCCTGACACATCATGCCTCTCTTCCCTATCCCACCCCGGGTTATCATGGTTTGCTGAATGCTGATAAAGCCATGGGATCTGTCAAGCTGGCAGGAATGAGAAAAGTCAAGCAACTGTGAGTGTGCAAGTTTTTGGGTAAGGGAAATTATTGTGGTAGCCCAAGTTGTAAGGGATGCCAATATCTCTGTGAAGGCAGCAACACTTCAGCAGTTAATTCATTCATCTTTTCCTTGATTCACTAACACATTTGTCCGGTGGAGACATTTGACTCTCCCAGTGCTGCTGCCTGTTGTGATGAAGAGTGAAAGCAGAGCACCTCGGGCGTTAATCACCATCTCTGGCAGACACAGCTGGGGTCTGGTACCTGTGTTCCCTGCCCAGCTGTGCTTTCCTCTCTGCAAGGCACCCTGAGCATTTATGCCTTCAGACACTGATCTCAGAGACTCTGTTCCTGCCATTGCATCAGTCTCTGCTAAAGCCCCCACCAAGTGTGATTCATCTTGTGCCTACTGCCTTGGTCAGATGCTATTGCCAAAGGTGAGGCTGTTAAAGACAGCGGAAGCCATCTGAGCTTGTCCTGGTGGAAGATAGCTTTGATTATGGCTGATAGGAAAATCTCTTTGTCTCTTAAATTTTTAATGCAGTCTATACCAGTGATTTTCATAATGTGTTTATGAACTCAGTGTTTTGGGTAGACTCAGTTTCTTTACTCAGAGGAATCTGAAACAACCATGATTTTATTTCAGATGATTTCAGTTTATTTTCCTCTGAAAAAGTGAGGCATGAAATTCAAGCACCTCAGAAGGTGTTCTCTATTTTGATTATGCTGTAGTAAGTACAGTTACAGACAGTTGTGGCATGAAGTTGAGAGACTAGATTTGGGCATTAAATTGCACAACAAGCAGTTAGTTAGTTCTGTTGCACAGGTAAATCTCAGTACACTTGCTTCTTCTGGCACCTCCAGAATGTTGTTTCTATAATGTGGGTGGGGGCAGTCTACACCAGAACTTACGTATTTGGACTGTCAGCTTGATGCTCAGCTTGGGATATAGTACATATACTTTTCTGAGGAGCTGCAGATAAAACCAAAGGAAGTTGAAGACCAAGTTGTTTAGTATCTCAACAGTCAGATCAGTGTGTATGCACCTGGGCACCCAAAGATGGAGGTAGACAAAATCGGTGGCAGCTTTAAATAATTTGGCTGGGGCAGCAGGTGAGGAGTTAGCACTGGATGCACTGACCCTACTGTGCAATATAAAATGCCTTCCCATGAGGGATGAAAGGCCAGCCTTAATGTGCAGTACAGGGGTCTGGCTCTGGCAGAAGCCTGGGTGCTGAGCCAGTTCTGCCCCGTGATGGTGGCTGGACTGTGAGACACGCTAATTCCCCTGCCCTTGTGTTTCCACAGCCTCGGAGCAATCTGTGTGTCCGTCCCTGGATGAAGCACCCCCCTTCTCGGTGCCCTTCAAACCGTATGCGTGGAGCAGCCTGGGGGGCTCCGAGCTGAGACACCTCGTGCAAAGCTACAGGCCCTGCCCAACACTGGAGCGAACCTCAGCCCTGGGGCTCTTCTGCGAGCGAGGCTCCGAGCCTGCCCTCTACGGTGCCGAGTGTAGCTCTTCCCTCGGACTGTACGGTGACTTCGGCTCCCCAGGCCCAGGGCTGTTTGAGCGGCCTCCAGCAGCAGCACCCGGACTCTATGCCGAGACGCAGCCTGGGCTGCAGCAGGAGAAGGGGCCCGGTGGCATCAAAGTGGAGTCGGACCTCTTGTGCCGCCCATTGCTCATCAGCACTGGCTCTTACAAGTGTGTCAAGTGCAGCAAGGTAGGGACCCTTTTCTCCCACGCTGGCTGTGACTTCCCCAGCCCTTTCTCCCTGGCTAGCCTGACCCTGTACGCTCTCTCCCCCTCAGGTCTTCTCCACGCCGCATGGCCTTGAGGTACATGTGCGCCGCTCACACAGTGGCACAAGGCCCTTTGCCTGTGACATGTGTGGCAAGACCTTCGGCCATGCAGTCAGCCTGGAGCAGCACAAGGCCGTGCACTCACAGGTGAGAGCGGGGCGGGCCGCCAGGATGGAGGTTGGAGGGCCAGGGCCAGCTGCTTGCTTCAGCCAGCCCTGGGCAGGCCATGGAGGCGATCACAGGGCAGTAGGTGGGCATTTAAGCTGAGGAGAGGAAGAAAGCATGGTAGGGCTGCAGTGGAGAGTTGTAGGTGAAGAGTATGGTGGCAGGCAGAGTAAAGGGTGGGCAGCTAGGGAGCAAAGAAAGATTAGGACCAAATCAACAGATTAAAGAACACAGACTTTGTTTCCATTCCCGTGACCTCATATGTGTCTGTATTAAGCAATGGTCTCTTTTGGCACTCCAGAAGTAACAGATAATAAATAAGAATTTTTTACTCTCTGAGCTGGAAACTGTACTGAGGGTGTGGACTTTTTTAACAGCTAAAGCAAGTCACTGTGCTTTCTTCTGACACAGCTCTCCTCATTCTTTCTCCTCCCTCTCCCCCAAATAAGTGAATCTTCCCTTGTTTGTAGTCATTGTGTCCGTGCAGGGAACATCTGAACGACCAGTCAGGTATAGAGCACAGACTTGACCCGTCTCGACACCCTCTGAGTCACACACCAAAAGAATATGGTAGTTAATTTTGGTAGGAGGATTTGTAACATTTTCCACCTGCTGATATTGTGCCATATTTCCCCTTCACCCACCCACTTAACCTGGCAAATCTTCCTTCCTCAGATTGGGTTTGGGAGGATAGAGTTACAGCAGTGTTTGTTTGCTAACTGTCTTATTTACAGTTGCATGAGTGTGCAACAGCAGAGCACACAATGAAGGGAAATATCTCATCACCCATTCAATAATGTTGAAAAGAGCAGCACTGCATATTAAGTCCATGGAGGGGAGAACATTTCAGGGAGAGTGCATAAAAAGCCAAACCAAATTAGGTGATTGTATGAAGGTGTGATGGGAGTTAAAGGATGGAGGAAAGAGATGATCTATGGTAGAAGAAAGTGATGGAGATGGAGAAGAGTGCGTGAGGGAAAGGAGAGAAAGACAGCAGTCTTAATGCATTTAGTTTGATTTGTTAAAGTAGTAAGCCAGAAAGCTCTTTTCCCCAGGTGCTCTAGGTACCTTTCACTTGAATTATAATGGAAGTAGAAATACGCAGTTAGTTGTTAAGCTTCCAGCAGAAATCAGCCTGCCACGGAGATTTCGCAGGAGAGCCACGCAGACCTTGGCACCCACTTTCCTGTATAGAGTGGAGAGGTACCCTTTGAACAGTGCTGCTGCTGTTGGTCTTCCCAGTGGAGTGATCATGTCTCAAGCCCATGTTGAAGTGTGTGGGTGGATTCTGCCCAGCTGGGGCTGCTCCCACCTGGCCATTCCTGTCAGCAGGAAGAGCTGTTCAATTACATTTTTGTGAGGATTGGTGCACAGCACTGGGAGAGGGTACATTTGTCTTTTTTACCATGTGGCGCTGTCATGCCAGTTTTAGCTTCTCCTCAGGCCAGTCCAGCTCTCTGGAGAAGTAGAAGTGCTTGCTAAGGCAGGAGGCGCAACACTGATGTGCGGCTGGTCAGTTTGTTGCTGGTGGGATCTCTGGCATGGTGTAATGTGGATGTGTTTGGTCTCCTCTTTCTGCAGGAACGCAGCTTTGATTGTAAGATCTGTGGCAAGAGTTTTAAGAGATCCTCTACTCTGTCCACCCACCTGCTTATCCACTCAGACACCCGGCCCTATCCCTGCCAGTACTGTGGGAAGAGGTTCCACCAGAAATCTGATATGAAGAAACACACCTTCATTCACACAGGTAAGCCCTGCAGCTGCTGGAGTTCAGCCCCAGCTGTAGGAGCAGGTCTCTGAAGAGGTATCTCTGCAGCAGCCTGTTTCTCCTTAGCTGGGACAGCACATGCACCTCCCCGTGCTTCTCACTGCCCTGCTGCGGTTCACGCTATCTGAGCTCTACTCGTGCAAATGAGGGTGATTTGAATGTGGTTTCATGAACAGCAGCTGCAAAATAACCAAAATCCTCGCAATCCAATCAGTGTTCCCTTAATAGGATCCACCAATGTTTATTCAAAGGGCTTTTGTGTAAGATGATTTGTAGAGTATTATATTCACGTGGCCTTGATTTACAGCTGAGGTCCCTGGAAAATGATAAGTGAATTTGACTGCAGCATCCCTTTTTGCAGGATCTACCAATTTATAGTAGGAACAAGAGGAGTCTCCTCCTCTAGGTCAAACACTGAACTGGCGGTCCCAGGATCCAACTCTTAGTCTAAATATTTGTTCAGAGATTGATTGTCTGCACTTCCACACGGACTTTCTGAGAAACGGCTGCAGTCTGATACAGAATGGAAGGAGAGGTGCAGAGTTCTCAAGTTTCAGTGTTAGTAATAAACATGAAAACTAATAAAGTGCAGGTGAATCACCAAAGGAAATTGTTTTAAAAGTACTGTTCAGTGAGAAGGCAGGTTTATCAGAGATCTGCAAAAGTAAATCTTGTCTTTCAGACCTGCACCGATCACTTAAAGTAGAGGGAAATTAATGATGTGGGAGATACAGAAACATCTGTAGGCGTAAAATAATAGCTGTACTGGTCTAACCCAAGGTTTGTATGACCAAAATCCTGTTTTCTGAGAGTGGAATATCAGCAGTTATCAAGGGTGAAGTATAAAAATGGCAAACATGTAGAAAGATGGCATTATATGTAGTGCTGCTTGGTTGTCATTTTTCTAGATCACAAGCAGTGCACAACAAATGTTACTTACAAAGATTCTCTACCAGATGTCTGCTAGATGAAAATGAACTGTTTACAAAGAAAAACAAAAAGTATTTCCATAGTAACCTTTTCAAAAGAGGCTTGATTAAGTAGAATTTCAGCCAAATTCTGAATTGGCCAAAACATTATTTGGATTATTATTCTGAGATCAGAAGCTGTCCCTGGGCTTTTAAATTGCTAACATAAAACCAGCTCCTTAATGGAATCGGGAATTACCTTCATGTGCAACATACACTTGTGAACTGAACCTCCAGCGCATTTTACACAGTTTTATTTTTCTAAGAATCTGATTTTCAAATGAACAAAGAGTGCTAGCTGCTCCAGCTGAAGTTAGTGGGCTCTGCAGGTGCAAAGCCACTCTGAAAATCAGGCTTGGTTTTGTGGTTGGGGTTCCCTCTTATCCGTTATTTGATAATAAACACTACGAAAACGCATTGAGATCCTGCTCCCATGGAGGCCAGTGGAGCTGTTCCACTGACCCCTCTGTGGGAGTTCAGAGGATGGATTTATTCTCATTACCATTATTTGCCTGCAGGAGAACTTCAGGGCTTGCTGAGGGTGACTACTAGCATTTCAGGGTGGGGACTAGAGAGAAGAGCAGATTGCTGCGTGAACCCTGCCCTTCATGGTTCACTCAAGAGCCCTCATATTCCCTTGGGGACAGGCCCCAGCTCATTGGGTTTGGCTTAACCTCCATCTATCTATTCCACTTGCATCCATGTTGATGCTATAATAATTGATACCAGGCAGCCATCATGAGCTGGGGTCTTTCCAGGAATTCCTGATGTTTCTAGGACACAAAGCCAGTTTAAATCACATACAGGCCATGCAGCCAAATACCAACGTGTTCACAAGTTGTAGTGTCCTGGGAGCGCTCTGTGCTTCAAGCTGCTCCCAGGACTATATTGGGGCAATGCAGGTGCAGCCAGCTCCAGGCTTGCTCACCTGCAGTGCAGGCTCAGCTAATGCTTTGGGGATCCCAATTGCATGATTTTAGGAGGAATGACTTCTATGGTAATCATGCAGGAATAGCTTTGACTAGCTCTAAGGTCCAGAGTGCATTTCCTGTTTGTTCTGACCCTGCGTATGCAGCATGTTGCCTCTTTCACACCCTCTCTCTACTGTCTTCTGCTTGCAGGTGAGAAACCTCACAAGTGTCAGGTGTGTGGGAAAGCCTTTAGTCAGAGCTCTAACCTCATCACCCACAGTCGGAAGCACACAGGCTTCAAGCCCTTCGGCTGTGATCTGTGTGGCAAAGGCTTCCAAAGAAAGGTGGATTTACGGAGACACCGGGAGACACAGCATGGCCTGAAATGAGTCTTGCATTACGGAAAGCACCTACAACACTATGAGAACAGACTCCTTCGGCTTCCCCGCTGGACCTGAGCCTTGTCTGTAGCCCAGACCCTGGTGTTACCTTACTGACCAGGAGCTTGGAGAAGAAAGAAGAAGACAAGGCCATGCATTGGCAGCTCAACCTGCGTGACTGTGAGAGTGGAAATTAAAGACTGGGGTTTCTCTCTCTTCCCCTCTCTGTTTCTGAAATAACACTGGAAAATAAGCCTTTTAGATATGAAGCCTGATACTCCAAAGACGGATAAGCTACCAAATATCTGTAAGCTGGAAAGTATTTCTCCCATGGCCAAGATGAAACCCCTGATGTTTTCAATAGCTTGAATTACCTTGCAGGGAAACATGGGTATAACAGTGTTTACACGGTAATCACAGAACAGTCAGTAAATGGCATAGGGAGTGCTTGCCTTGGTTGAGTTTCAGCGCTGAATGGCTTCACTCTTGGTTTCCTGTCAGGAAAGCCTGGAAGATCTGAACTGAAGTGAGCAGTTTGACATCTGGTTGTTTTTTAAGCTAAGGCACTAGCTCGGGCCTGATCCTGCTCTCAGTTATTCTGGTGTAAATCAGGAGTTGCACTGACAGTTAGGAGGAGGCCCTTTTTTTCCTCCCAAAGCTGTCTCTGTGCCTAAGCAAGGCCTGGTTGTGTGTGTGTGTGTTTGAGGTATGGGGGGTTACGTCTTGCTACATCCACTGGGGAAAAGGAAGCTTGTGAAAGACAACTGGAAAAGCCAAAGCACGGAGTTATGCCTTATAACTAGAAACCCACCCAACAACTGATCCTGACTAAGAGAGCAGGAGCATAGGGGAGGCACAGACTTTCTGTCCAGAGCAATCATTGGCTTCTGCACTCTGGGCTTGTTATAAATAACTGGAAAATAGCTACTCAATAGCATCATTTGTATATTTGTTTTTGGTTTTTTGTTTTTTAGTTTTTGAAGGGAAACTCACCCGAGGTGGGCAGGAATCATAAAAGTATAGTTGACTGAATTTGCCTTAAATGACCCTGCATGTACCTCAGTTAAAAATGCTGTTTTTACTTCGTTGTCAGGTTTGTAAATGTCCTTATTTAGATTTTATGGAGTGTCTTATGTTTATTGGTACATATTTATTGGAACAATGTTTTAAATTAATAAAGTATTGAGGATCATCCAGAGTGATTTTTTATTTAATATGTGACTTCAGCATGTTTGTGAATGTCCGCCATTATAATGCTACGCCACTTCCGGTGATGGTCAGAGATACGGTATTGAAGGAGGGAATGCAGGCACAATATAATTTGCACAATATATCTTACACAAGAGCCCTGGTGATTAAAGAACACCAGTGTCCTATGTATGTGTCCAAATCCCACTGATTTCAGTTAAACACTTAACACTTTTGAAGGCTGCAGTATGCTGTGTTTGGGACTATCACCATGAAAGGGTTTAGAGGGGGAACAGCAGTTTTAAATGTCTGGGTTTGAAATGTAGACCGCCAGAATTCCCAGCTCAGCCCAGGAGGAACTTGAGTGACCTCCTCTAAGGTAGAATGGCTGTGCCCGGAGTTTGCAGGGACACCTGAACATCATGTGCATCATTTATACTGAAGCCTGTGTGGACTCGCAGAATTGCGTTTTGCCTGCCTGCCTTGTCAGCAGGGCTTGCCCCATCTGGCAGTTGCAGCCCATACAAAAGAGAAACATGAGGAAGATGGAGGGGTCCCATGTCCTTTTCCCTGCAGAGCACAGTGTGGCAGCCTGAGCTTAAAGTGTGCACATAACCTTGTGTGACCACATCAACATGTACTCTGTTTCTGGCTTTGTTTATACTTTTATTCTGGATAAAATCTTGTTACATGTGGGTAGGACTGCAGGCTGATGAGTGCCTGAAGCAGTGGGTTACAGGGTTAGTGTTGCTTGCTTGCTTTCTCCCTCTTTACACAAGGAATATTTAATTCTGTCACACAAGAGCAGCAGTGAGCAGGAATGCCCTGCACCCCCCTCGGCGGCAGCCAGGGGCCCGAGAACGCTGCTGTGAGGGGCCTTGGCGTTTCCTGAGGTTCGGCCCTGAGCTGCCCTCGCCCCAGGGCCGTGCTGTGGAGGTGATAACCCGGAGCAGAGCGCGCCTGCCGGAGCCGCGGCCCCCGAGCGTTGCTTCCCGCTGCCTCTGAGGACGCGACCCGCCGCGCTGCCCCGCCTGATCGCAGCCGCCACCGTGAGGGGCTGTGGCGCAGGCTCCACCGGAGCTGCCAGGTGCTCTCGACACCGCATTAGGCCCATTATGTTGGGTTAATTAACGCAGAAGATCGGTGTAGGAAACCAAGCAGGTCCGTGGAAAGGCCTGGTGGTGACTCAGGCCCTGGCCGGGCTGAGGAGGCTCTGCAGAGCAGCTCGGCGCGTGGCACAGGTAGGCTCGGGGCTGCCCCGAGGAATGCTTTGTATTTATTTCACAGGAAAGCTGCTGCTGTGGAAGGAGTGAGCGCTGGCCCTGTGGTACCAGGCACGGGGCAGAGCCCCAGCCCTCTGCCCTCAGGACGGTGTTTTCCTGCCTGTCCCCTACCTGCAGGCAGGTGTAAATCCCGCAGGCCTGAGCAGCCTCAGCTGCCAGCGTGTGCTTTTAAAAATATGATAGCAAGGTGCCTCTGCCCCCAGAAGTGTCCCCTTTTCAAGCGGGACAGCTTGCGTTTGAGCCTGGTGCGAGTGTGCTGTGTGGGTTGGGCTGTCAGGGCAGCAGGGCGCTGTGGTGCGGCCATGGCCAGGGTGCCCAGGTTGTCCTTCCAGGAAAGAAACTTGGAGGGTATTTGTAATGGTTTAGGCGCCTCGTCCTTTGGAGCGTCTTGCAACTTAGTGGTTTGCCCCCGGCACCGAGCGTGCCTCAGGCCCAACCCCGAGACGCGGCGGTGTGCCTGCAGCGCGGCGGCAGGGAGCGAGGCTGCTGAGGTGGGGGAAAGGCAGCCGACCTGGGCAGCAGCCGCGGCTCTGAGCGGGGCTGTTTGCAACGAGCGGGCGTGGAAAAACATCTATCTGGAGAGAATCAGAACAGGCTACTGAGCGGCCGCAGTGCAGGTCTGAAGATTGGAAATATCTCTCTCAGTGTTATTACTGCGTGCCATTAAAAATACATTATGCATATTACATGACTCATTATTCATGAAGCAGGTTCCATACCTTTTGTCTGCCGGAGTAACAGTAGAAAGGGTAAGGAGAGACACTGGAGCACACCTTTGTTTCTTTCTGTAAATTTTTAATAACACCTCTAGCTAACCAGTTGGTGAAGCTCAGTTCCTGCATAAAAGTGGAAAGGCAGAGCTATCTACAGGACGACTAAGCCTTTCAGAAGCTAATTTGAGCTTGTGTTCATCCACGCCAATGATGATTAAATTACCTATCAAGTGTGCAGAGCTATCAGGATTCAGGGCATTGAAAAACAAGGTGAATTTATCTGATTGATTTAAAAGACATGGGTGGAACAAGTGAGTTAAAAAAAGAAAAAGTCTATTGCTTATAGATACTATAAAAGTACTTCTGGCAAGCTAATGAACTTGTTACTAATCCTCCAAAAGTTGTTTTGCCTGCCCAGAAAACAAATTTATCAGTTGGAATCAGAGGGCTTTATCCAAATCAGTTAGCAGGCTGAATTAATTCATGAGGCAGAAACAAAGCAACTTATTAGGTTCCATCCTTATAGTGAGCAGAGGTGTTTCAAATTAAAATATGCAGACATCATCTGTGCTTTCTATACAGTCAGTTTCCAAAAGCAGGTAGTAACACTCAGATTGGATATTGCAACAGAAGGGAGAGACGAGCTCTTCTGGGTCTTGCTCCTTCCTCAAGCAAAACTTTTGTTGCAGTTGGTGATGGGGGGAGGAGGAAGAGGTTTCTAGAATAAGCCCTGGGTGAAAGATTGCGAGACTCGTGCAACTGTATTTGCAAGCTGTGCTGCTGTTGCATGTTGATAAAGAAGTGCTCCTCAGTTCTCTGCATTTTTTTTTTTTCCTTGAGAGAAAAGACAAACAGGTCAGTTGTGTCAAATTAATCTCCAGCATAACCCCAGTTCACATCAGGAATGGATTTTGCCGTTATTTATGATTGGGTCTTACTCTAAACTTAATAGTGAAGCACTTTGAGAGAATTCTGATTTAGAGAAGCACTGAAATATGCATGTAAGTCAATGAAGTGCTTCTCTAGCAGGGGCCTTACTTACGAGATGCCTGCTTGGAGTTAAAGTTCCAGAGATTTTCCCTGCTGAATCCTAGACCTCAGTCCAGTGCAAATCCACAGCCTGCCTGCCTGGCATGTTTTCACCTGCAGCTGAGGTGACTTCTGAGAAGACCAAGGGCAATTTTTTTTAATAGTCAATAGGATACTGGTTATTTCCAGTGCTTTCTGCTCTGAGTAATAAAGCAGTCAAAATGGATTTAAGGCATATATATGTCTGTAATGCATTATAAAGCATTTCAAATGATGGAACCAGATTTGATAATGTATTGATGCATCTAAAGCTGTGGACACATCTGAATATGCATTGGGTATGGGTATGTAGTCATGTCTTGACTGTACATTTAGTCGGGGGGGGGGTTAAAAAAAAGAAAAAAGTAATCAAGTCTCAGAAAATATCCTGAGTCTTTATCACACCTATTTGTACTATACACAACATGTGGACTACAAGTAGAGGGAGGATGTAAATCTGGAAGAAAATGCTTCATACATTATAAAACTGCTGGCCACACCTAACAGATTAAACTGGAGCCTGTGATAAATCTTTCAAATAAGATGACAGCAACGCACTTTTGAGTGCTTGTTCCAAAGAAGATACTTCTCATCTGGATTTTTTTTTTTTTTTTAAGTAGAGAAGACATGACAAAACAATGCTGAATAAGACAAACCTAGAAAGAAAAGAATCTGACGCCTAATGAGAGGATTATTTTCCTTCTCTCAAATACCACCCAGCCAGCTTCCTGACGCGCATGTGAGCCCCCAGGTGGCTGGACGCCACCGCACGTGGGGTCACCCAGGCTCGCTTTAGCCCCTCTTGCTCAGGCGCTGGCAGCAGTCGCCGCGGCACGGCCGGGCTCCGGCGTCCGAGGAGGCTCCTGGCCCCTGGCTCGCCCGAGCCAGGCTGCACGGCTCGGAGGTCGCTGGCTAGCCACAAGTGCTGGCAGGAGAGCAGCACCGTGTGCCTTTGGGGGGGCGATACGTTCCATTGACTTGGTTACTGTAATGTAGCCACCTATCACTGAAGAGAAATTAAAATCCTCTGAGGTGATGGACGTTTCAATATGATGTATCTGCTTATGTTTTACACTTTTTTTTTTTCCTGTGAATAACATACTCCCAAAAGTCACTGAGACTCAGCAGGCGAGTTCAAAGCGTAAAAAGAGGTATTAGTACAAGAGACAGGAAGCTGAACTCCTGGGGTTGTTTGAGAGTATGCTCATCTGACAAGAGAACTGGCAAAAAAGATGCTTTCAGTGTTTCATATCGGAAACATTAAGTATTGCAGTGAAGAGCCACAACAAATTAATTGTATTTCATTAAGTGATCAGCCAGAAGAGATTAGATGTTCGCTTAGCCTAAAAGGCTTGCAGTAGCCGGTTCTAGTTAACCCTGATTTAAGCCAAGGGACCTTGTGTTATCTGCTGACCCGGCTAAATTCCCAGCTTCACAAACTGTCGGCTCTGCCTCTGCTGTTGCCTTCCGCCTCTCTGAAACACCGCCACGTGGATGGACGCGCAGGAGGGCGACCAGCTTCCAGAAAGGGAAAGGGAATGGGTGAAAATTGCTCACGATCCGTTTCACGCAGCTGTTCCAGCTTTGAGCTGCCGCATAGCGATGGCTGCGGACATCCCGTGCGTTGCACGCCCGGCAGTCGGGGAGCACGGCCCCGGCCCCGCTGGAGCAGGATGCTCTTGCTGGCCGGGAATAACAGCGGGTGTGAGCCAGGGCACTGGCCCCGCGCTGAGGGCGAGGAGCTGGGTCTTCTGTGTGCTTGTGCCGGGCTTTGCACTGCAGGGGCCCGGCCTTTTCTGCGCTACGCCATGTTCTCTGTGCATCTGTGGTCAGTTTGTTTCGGAATTATTTCTGTTTTCAGTCGTTTAAGTTACCATTAATGCCAATCGAGAAGTCTTCCTGTGTGATTTTTTCCGCCGCGGCTGAAGCGCTTTGCTCGAGAGCTCATTGCCCCAGGAGCCGGGCAGCCTTGCTCCCTGCCCGTTCTTCAGGCCGGGCCTGGCTCCGGGCGCTCCCTGACGCTGTTTCCTAGGGGGTTTGGCAATCTCTGGACTGATTTCTGTGGCTGGCTGAGGCAGCGGGGCCGTTTGCCGCCTCTCCCTTGATCCCGGGCGAGGGGGGCGATGTTCCTGCCTGCGCTTCCTTCCCAGTTTCCCCAGCCAAGGTTGCGTCACCTGCCCTTGCAGGGGATGGAAAAGAACGGTTGCATTTATGGGGGGAAGGGGTTTTGTGCAAGTGGGGTGAGCTCCGCCCTCCCTGTTCTTCCCTGAACCCTGAATACCTGGGTCGGAAACCTTTCACGCGGCTCACAGCGGGACTCCCGCCAGACGTGGGGCACGGGGCAGCACGTGCCTGCTTAAGTGTGAAGTGCCTCAAAGTGCCAGGCAGCCGGTACCTTCCCAGGGGGAGATGCTTGACTATTACTTCTCTCTTTTGAGAATGCTGTGGTTTGGTTTTAACTGTGGCTCTTTCCACTTGCCATTTGGATGTCCGTTTTGTTCCTCTGCGTGTTCAGTTGCTGAAATCTCATGTTTGAGCAATTTTTTTGTGGGTCCCTGCAGGATGGAGAAGGCTGCTGCAGCCTTTGTGCTGATGCTCGGGCAAGTTTAAGGGCCTCGTTCTCTTTGCTGGTGCTTTAGATCTCAGCAGTGGCCAGAGAGCCACTTGTTTCCTTCCATCTTTATTTTCCCGAATTCTGCAGAATCCAACAAGCACTAAGCCTCGCTTCCCGCCCCAAGAGCTGCCTCTCTGCTCCCTCCCAGGCCTGCTGCCGTTCTGGGGCGGTTCGGTGCTGTGCGATTTCCCTGCCGCCCCGTGCAGTGAGGTGGGGCCGTGCTGGAGTGCGAGCGGGCGGCGGGGCCCTGGCGAGGAGCTGGCTCCCGCACACGGGCTCCTGGCCAGGCCGGCACACAGCAGGGCTGGGCTGTGCCATGGTGCTCCGGTTCCTGTCACTTCAGGCCCTTTACTCCAAAGGGTGTTCTTGGGCTTGCTGTGAATGAAGGGTGCTGATTGAAACCAAGACTACAGGCTAGAGGCTGAAGGAGGGAGCTAAGGCACCCCCTTAGCGTGACAGTAGTGTCCAGGGGACGTGGCATAATCCCAGATCACATTGACAATGCAGCTGCCCCAGCCGTGCTTCTGGGAGGTTTCTTGTTAACAGCATAGCACAGTATTTTGTCGCCTTAAACAAGTGTGAAATGGGCCTAACTCCTGGTCCAGCAGTATAAAAGGGCTTTTCAAAGACCCTTTTTATTGTCAGTGCAAAGCAGACTTCGTATGACTGAGAATCTGACTTAACAGCTTTATGTGATGCCCTGAGGGCTGAAATTCACTTCTGTGGGGTGAAAACAAACTGAAATGTCCCTTTGTGCAAAGGCGGTCAGGGCTCAGGAGCGGGGGGGTGGGGAAGATGCCAAAAAAGCTGTGGCCATGCGAGATTGTCTTCAATTCCCACATCCATGGCGCGCAGAGACCCGCGAGGACTCCGGGCCGGGGGTCCGCGTGCGTCTGCAGTCCTGTAAACCTGAAAGAGAAATTTCAGACGGGGTAGTTGCACATCTCGCTAACTGTTGTTAGCTTGGTCGTGTGTTGTAACAGTGATTGACAAAGAGGTGGAGGAAACTCCACTATAATACTTGAGAGAAAACGTGCGTGTGGCAAGTGCCTGTGGCACGTCCAGGCTCCGGGCAGCTGTAGCCTGAAGGCTCGGGCTAGGATGCACGAGGTGGTGCTGGAGGGATCTGATCCCTCCCCAGGAAGGCCTCAGGTGCCTTGAAAGGGAAATATGACCTGGATATGGTTGGGAGCTGGAGTACGCGAGCACACGCTGCGACCCCGAGGAAGGAAGAGCTAGGCTGGACTCGCTGGGGCGCACAGAGCTAAGAGCGTGCTGGGCCATGCATACGTAGCTGGGAAGGGAGGTGCAGAAAGCACTGCGGGGATGGGGGCATGACACAGAAACCTCCAGGTATGCGCATATTGGCTGTAACGTGTACCTGGAGAGTTCCTCGGCGGGGGGAAGCCTCAGCGTGGCCTTTCCGGCTTTACAGCTGCGTCACGAGGCTCCACGTGCTGCTGCGACACTGGCCTGGACTTAACTGCTTTACCATGAGTACAGAGGGGTGTCTTTCTAGGGGCTTCTCTAAAATAAATTTAGTTCCTGGACTTGTGGCACATTACTGTGGAGTGTCTTGGCCTCCAGCAGTGAGCCTGTAGCACAAGGGAATATTTTCAAGGAAACATATAGCCAAAGTGTGAATCTCTTTTTCAGTGCTGCTTTAGCTGATCACCCTAATGAAACCAATCTGTGACTGCCCTTTTGAGGGGCGTGATGTTCCTACAGCTCCCAAAAGTTATCAGGCTGAGTTCAGTGCAAGCTTAGTGTCTGAGTGAAGTTTTCAGGTGATGCAGAGATTCACTTGTGGAAAAAGGCTTAGCAAAATTTTACTCTTGTACATCTCAAGTGCTGTCTCAGGTGCACTGCATACTCAAATAGGACTATTTTAAGAGAAGTAGTCAAAAAGCATTGCTATAAATTTACAGTACAACAGTCTGAGACAATTCTGTTCTGTACAAACTTTTAGCTATTGAGTTTGGCCCTAGGTTGTCCAGAAAATTCAATTTCACTGGAATTTTTCCTGTGAATATACTGAACACAATTCTACTTTTTTTCCTTTATATTTTCCTGCTTCTGTTCGTATTTGGTAAATATGTAAAAGAAAGTCTTCTGATGCTTCTGAAAGGCCCCCAGATGATCACCCATCCTCTCCCCAGATGAAGCCATTACACAAAACGAATACGCATAGGGTACTGGATGTTGCTGCAGTGCGTTTCCGTTAGTTCCCACATTGTTTTCCCTCCCTCCCCCAAGTCCCATAAGCTCTACAACTGCCAAAACCACACCTGAACGATGATTTCTAGCAGATGAGAGTAGACACATGGGGAATTGATGCTTGGGGTGCTGGTGGTGAACCTAAAAATTGCAAACCGAAGCAACTTAAACCACTCAAACCACCTCTGTTGCCGTCAGCCTTCTGACACAAGCTGTTTCTCTGCTTGCATATGTGCCTGTTGCATGAGCTCTTTCTAATTAGCAGGGGCAAGATAAATGGGAGAGGAGGGGGCAGTCGCCTCGCCCTCCTGCGGGAGCGGTGCCAGCATTCCCAAAAGCTGTCGACACGCACCTGCCGTCAGCTGGGAGCCTGGGGGACAGCGCTCAAGTGCTCGCAAAAAGCAGGCCCGGCACGAGACGCCGAGCTCTCTGGAGGACCTGTCCTGGAGTGACAGCCTCCTGCCTGCGGGGCCTTTCCGCGCGGGGACGTGCGGCCTCGTTGCTGAGCTCCCCGAGGGCCCCCGGCCCTTCAGCTCCCCGCGCGGGCGTTGCGGCGCTTGCAGCTGGCTTTCTTCCTGTGGTGGAGAGCTTCACGCACGCTTCTCGGGATCAGAGCACAATGCGAACAACCTCGCAAAGTAAACATATCCACCTAGAATTTTTATTTTCCCAAATCACTCCTTTAGCTAATGTTTCAAAGGTATATACGCACCACATCTGGTGCAAGCCAAATATTTTCAGTTTGTTGGATCCCAGAGTCAATATTTGCCCACAGTATTACAAAGATGGTCATGAAGTTCTGACTAAAGGGAAGAATGCCCCGGCTGAAGACTGGTCTTGAGCCAATGCGAGTGCACAGGGACCTGGAGCTTTGTGACGGGGTGTCCCTGGTGCCACCGCGCCCGCGCTGCTGCTGCTAGCGATGGGTTCAGGTCTCCCCTCGATGACCCACACGGCAGATGGGGCCAGCTCATTGCTGATGCCGCGGGGCGACCGGCGCTGCTCCTGCACCTTCTCCCGACCCGCCGGGCGTTCCCCTGGGCAGCGGGATGCGGCGGAGCTGCGTGTGGCGGGGCGGTGGATGAGTCTCTGCGTTCGGCCATCCTGGTCGTGCTCCTCTTCCAGATTCTGGCACCAAACTGTTCGCTGTGTGTGACCTGAGGGTTCCTGGTGCTATTGCAGTCTTTGTGCAGGCTTCCTGCCAACACACTTGCTGTGCTTGCAGTTGAGTTGTGGAAACTGGCCTAATTCAGGGCTGAATCAGTCCTAGAAATCACGTTAAAATCTGACTTGCCTTTTGGTCAATACAGAATCGCTTGGGTAAATAAAGGTCAGATCTTTAGTTTCTTTTTTGGTGTTTAGATAGTTCTGCATCTAGGTGAACTCCCATTGCCTCCAGAGCGTTCAGGAGCTGACTCACTTATAACAGATTTTTCTTACTCTAACTGAAATCAAACAGCAAGAGCCTGACTGTAGGATGACCTACATCTCACCCGTCACATTTAGGGTAAACCTGAGTGGTCTGCGCTCTAAACTGCAAAGGACCTATCTGTAGCTCCATAGCCCAGTCGATACTATGCGGGCTACGTCTAACTGCTGTAGCAAGCATCTCGCTCGTGCCGGTGGAGTGATTCTGCAGGCGAAGCCCAGCACAGATCAGGCTGCCGGGGGAGAGCGGTTGTTTCCTGGTCACTGCTGACTATTGGAAACGCCAGGTCAGTAAGCGTTGCTCTTATCTACAGCACTTCCGCTGCAATTCTGCGTGGCTCAGCACGTCTTGGGTTTGTGCTTATGGCAGCATCTGGCTTCCACCCTGCTCTGCCTCCAGGCCGGGAACTGACAGAACGCTGGAGCCGCTCGTGAACCCGACCGGAGAAGGAACTCGCACCTCGCAGCAGCGCACTGGCTGGGGCCTGCCCGAGGCTCCTTACGCTGCAGTGTGCAACCTGGCATTGCCCACTGCCATCACGGAACATTTAGTCCCCAGAAACCAGGGCGAGGGGTTAACCCGTTCATACTCGGAAACCGACCTCGGTGGAGCGGGGAGGTTGCTGCGTGGCAGGAGCCTGCTGGCCTGGGGTCACACCGTGCCTCGGTGCTCTGGGGTGCAGATCGGTCCAGTTAACACAACGCGCATGGCAGGGTTTGGTGAGCCCTCTCCTCCTCTGTAGCAGGTGTTTACTTCAAACACCTTGCTTGGATCTCTTTGTTGCATTTAAAAAGCAGAATTGCTCAGTGCGGGTTTTTTTCTTCTTCTTCTTCTTGTGGGTGACTTAGCAGTCATTGCATGCTGAGAGAAGTTATTCCTTGTGGTTGCTGTATGTTATGACTATAGGAAACACCGTGTGTTTAAAAGTTGCCTAGCAGCTAGTGTTATGGTCCCTGTTCTCATTTGCCTATAACTGTCAGACTAACAAAATAGGTTGAACTCCTGTGTCGGTGCCTGAACTTTCACGTTGCTGTTTGCTTGGGTTACAGGCAGTCACTGTGGTTCAGCAGTCTGAGAACGAGGTCCTGGGGAAATGTCACTGGCTCTGTGCCTTCTCTTTATGAAGCTGTAGTTCCCTCTCGTGGCACGTTGGGTGGGATGTCCTCCTGCCCCTTGTCAGCACGGCCCCGTTTGGAGGCTCCCTGCAGAATCTCTTTGCTCCGAAGGGGAGAAGCACCTGGCAGACTTCATCCCTCTCAAGCTGCTGTTCTGAGCTGGGTGCCCTGTTCCTTCACCTCAGTGTGCCACGGGGAAAATGGGACCGATACGTGGGGGGATGAGGCCCATAGAGCTGGGATGGGGGAGCGTGGGATTTTCCCTTAATGACCCTGCCCATTACCTCTACCTGCACGCCCATGAGTGGTGTCTGGATGAAGAGACGGCACACAGACCAAAGGTCCTTGACCCCTGCTGTGCTGCTGGCGGGTCCCGGTTTGGGAGCTCTGCTGCTCTTGCGTTGCTCCAGGACATGGGGATCAAGGCTGTGGCAAAGACCTTGAGTTTAGTAGCAGGGTTCTACCTTTGTCCAACCTGCAAGACCTTCGACAAGCTGTGAACCCAGAATTCATACAGGCTTGGTGGAGACTCTCAAGTTCTTTGCAGCTAAATTCCCTGAGGAGTGTTCCCTGCACCCAGGCGGCAGAGGTGAGAGCAGGCAGGCTGTCTCCAGGGTCCCCTTCTCCATGGCCTGAGGACACTGAGTGCCAGGGGGAGACAAACCGCCTCATACAGCTGGGGGGGTCCTGGAGCAGAGGGGAGCAAGGGCAGGTTAAAGTGAGGAGACTTTGAAATTTGGACAAGGACCCTGGAAATGGAAACGTGCAGGGACACCACGTGTGCGTGGCTGAGGGAGCTGGAGCTTGGAAGCCGGGCTGTAACGGGAGCTTCCCTGCAACACTACAGCTGTTCTACTGGTGGGTTTTGGTGGTTTCCCCCAGCCAAAACTCAGGCAAAACTTGGTAAACAGATATGTTTGGTTGTAAAGGCAGGTGTCTCGTGGAAGCGCCAGCATTTTCACTGCTGCTTTGCATGTCTGTTGGTGTGCGTGCTCTGGCTGCAGGACCACGGGCTGCTCTTCATCCAGAGCATAGTCTGGGCTGGCCTGCTTAGGGAGGACTCGAGACGGGGTAACAAAGAGGGTGGCTTTCTGGACGAACCCTGACTCGTTGGCTACAGAAGTGTGTAATTGGGAAGTACAGGAAACTTTGCAGGTACCACTTCATTGACGTGTGCAGCTCAAAGAGCAGCCGTGCTGCAAACGGGCCGTGCCAAGCCAGGCTGGCGCGACATGGAGCCCGGTCTGACTCTGGGCTCGGAGGGGCTGCGTGGTCTGCAGCGGTCCGGTCGGACGCGTGCAGCGTGCGCTCTGCGCCCCGTATCCCAGCAGCCAAATACGGACGCTCACTTGTAAGCATGAAGCAAGGACAAGACAACTTGCGGTGCAAAGCGGTGGCAGCCATCTCAGGAGACAGCAGGTTAGCCCTAAGGGTATTATGATGGCAGATGTCTGTCTTGGTGGGAAAACCATCCAGTTGAAGGGTGTCTGTTTTAGGCGTTAGAAGTGAATAATTGCATCAGTCTTGTTAGAACTGGAAAACTCTGATTAGAAGTGGTGCAAACAGCCACAGATATGCAAGTGGTGTTCCTAAGATAGTAATAGTGCTGAAGATGTCGAGATGTATCTATCCTGTACTGCAGAAATAAGATGTGCAGCAGCAGTAAATCAGCAAAACACATAATTAGGGATGTACAGAACCAAGTGTTTCTAGAAATAAGCATCTTTGAAGTAATACCCAAATCTAGATAGAGAAGTGATTTCTGAGCCCAGTCATAAATTATGCCGTTGTGAACAAGGCCCTGTCTCAATCTGTTTCATTCTTAGAGGCATGCTTTGCATAAACTAACATGGGAAGTCATACCAGTTAAAAAATAAAATAAAATAAATTCTAACACACTAAATGACCACTGTTTATGCAGGACCTCATCACAACCTTACATATTGATAGAAATATTATTCTGTTAGTCCATGACGATATTTTCTTATGCCTGCACTCACAATTGCACCTACATGTGGTTTCAGGAAGCCTAATGTAACAGTCAGATTAAGTGCTTTCTTGCCTATGGCTATTTTACTGGAAATCCTGGTAATGAAGACCTCAGAATAAGCATTTGTGTCAAAAAAAGCTTGTTTTCAGTGCTTCCACCCTGGAAAGGGATGAAGTAAGGTTCTATGCTTCTCATGTATTATTGATTATTTATTGTAGCTCTCACTAGAGGATAGAGGACTGAGCTATTATGTCTCAAAATGTCAAACCTTAACCTTTGCGCAAACTTTCCGAAGTTCAGCGAGCTATGTGAAAATGGGCCACTGTGATTGAATAACGTGAATGTGGAAATAGGTAACTCCCACGCAACGCTGTATTTCATCATCTGCAACGTGGCTTGGATCTGTAACGGCTTCACAGAACTTGAAGCTCGCGCTGATTTCCTGGTCATTCTCCTATTATAATTACAGCTATGCTGAAAGACACATCTGTACAGAGATAAGTGCGTAGCATTGATACATAGATGCTGATGCTAAAAACATATTTATGCCTTCATACTGGGCACTGAGCGGAACTGTTTATCCAGGCTGACTCCATACCCCGGTTTCCACCATTGATTTCAGAGCCAGGTTCTTGTCTTACCACATGCGCTTGCTTTCTTTCCTCCCGTGTGGGTTCCCTTGCATCTCGTTGTATTAAAAAGATCAGAGCACACTAACCTACCCCCTCATTGCCTTACTGCTCCACGTGCTCTGACATTCTCTGCCAGCTCTGCTTTCGGACATTCTAGCGTCGTTGCTTCTTCCCCCAACCCTTTCTCCTCCTCACTCGGAGCTGATCTGCTGCTCCCTTGTCTGCCAAGCCTCTGTTGTCACCCTCCACATCTGTAGGCTCATCCTTCTTCTTCAATGGGCAGGAAGCTTAAAAATAGACAGAAAGGCAGACAAAGCGGCCCAGATTTGTCAAAGACCTCAATTGGGGCCAGAGCAAGTGGCCCGGTTTTAGTCTCTTTTTACTTGGAAGTGCCTGGCCTCAACATACTTAACTGTGTTGAAAATTGAGTCTAAAGGTTGCAGTGGGTATATCTACAAATATGACCCGTATCTGGTGGTGAATACTTATGAAAATCTGACCCAATTCAGCTGTAAGATTTTTATTCGGTGTGGAGCCGAGTTTATAGCATCAGCAACATTGAGACAAAGCAACAGAGAAGTGTTCGATGAAGTTTTATTTTTCTTTCAGCTCTAGGTAGGGTTAGACAAAAGCATAAGGGAAATATTACAGCACATATCGCCAGGAAAAAAGCAAATCTATTTTGAATTTCAGATGCATGCTCAAATGCATGAAGGGGATTTTCCTTTGCAGAACGGTGGGATGCCTGCTGTCAGTTTCGGTGAAAGCCCATCTTAGTCCCCAGGCCACGCGTGCGGGTACCAGGAGCCCCGGGTCTATTTCTGGCTCTGTGTCTGACAGAGTCCACGTGCTGGGTGAGTCACCCCGCTCCCCTTTCACTTTCCTTTTCTGTGAAAAGGGGTTACCTATCTTCGGAAAACGTCTTGAAATTGATGATGAAATTGCTAATCCTTTTAAATGAGTCCTCAGATGTCAAAGGGCTCACCTCAATATAAAAAAATGTGCCATAAGAAGACAATTAACTCCTTGCAAAAATTAACAACTAAAAATAAGCATAAGTCTGCAATTTGATCCATCCTCACTGGTCAATTTGTAATCTTGTTCCAAGTTGATTTCTGAAACTAGACAATTTCTTATGGCAATTAGTTAAAAGTAGCAATGCGTCTCTTCTTTGAGCAGTAACATCTTCCCTGAGGTTGCATTATGAAAGATAACGGCTTTTGGTAGGTAGTAGCCTGTAGAGATAAAGGGTCTGCTATCTGGGGAGTCCTGTATAGGAATGAAATTCTG
This sequence comes from Anseranas semipalmata, assembly GCA_013399115.1. NCBI lineage: Eukaryota > Metazoa > Chordata > Aves > Anseriformes > Anseranatidae > Anseranas > Anseranas semipalmata. The sequence continues at coordinate 25,203 of VXAA01004291.1, forward strand.
AACAAAGGTGATGCTGCTTCTCATCACATTAGGTTCAAAAATAAATACTGTACTTCCAGTAAAGAAAATTACATTTGAATGTTCATATAATCTAGCCTACAATAAACATTTAAGATTTCTTTTTTCCTGTCCAGTTTGGTTTGAGAAGTGAAAATATACATTTTTGGAACAAAAATACCGTGAAATGTGTTAAAATGGATGGAAACCAGTTGATCATAGTGAAATTTATCTCATCTTTTCATTTTAAGATTTTCTTTTTTTCCCTTTTTTGTGTGTTTAGAAATGTTGAACTGAAACATACTGTCAACTCGGACACTTTTTCAAGTTGAGAAATTAATCAAAACCAACCTTTTCCTGCTGAAGTTTCATTTTCAACCAAGTAGGCCTCTTCTGATTAAAGAAGTTGCATAAAAAATCTTAATCAGCTCAGCACAGGAGCACTGCTTTAGCTGTTGTGTGATTCATATCTATTTTATAAACAAGTTTCATAATAACCTGATTAGATGCTGCTGTACGAATCATTACACGAGTACATTTGCACGTCCAGTGGCAGTCGTTATGTCCCTGGGGAAGTGTCCCAAAGCGTGGCAGCACTGTCCCAGCGTTAGAGGCCACAGGGCACGCAGCAAATGGCCCGCGTAAGTCCCTCGCAAGGAGCGAAGGCAGAGGCAGGCGTTCCCCCCGTGCTGGAAGCGTGAGCCCCGCCGCAGGCTCCCGCAGACGCTCCACGTGCGGACAGGAGGTTGGGGGGCAGAGGGGCCGAGCCCACAGCGGCTGTGCCGCCGGGTGGGAGCTCTGCGGGAGCGGGTCTGGGAGCTGACGGGAGGCTGCCGAAAGCACCGGCCGCTGGAAATAGCGAGTGGGTCGAGGGGAGAGGGCTGGTAAGGCATAGGGATGGGAAGAACAGAAAAGGCTTGGAAGAGGAGGGAAGAGCCGAGCAAAGTCGAGAGAGGAAATGGGGTGGGGTGGTTGTAACTCTGAAAGCTGCGATACTTAGCTGTGAACTTCAGTAAAAGGCTTTCGGTAGCACTAGGTATAGAAAAGCCTGAAGAAGTGAGTGCATCATCTGTGGAATACTGAAATCAGTACTTCTGAGGGCCTGTGGCTCTTGGAAGTTGCATCTTGCTAGCTCTCAGGCTGTAAGACAGGACACTCTTGGGCTAACCTGCAGGGAACTTCCTTCCTCCTGTTTGTAAAGGAAATAGGGATGTGAAGATATGTATCTGTGCTGCTGTGCCCCCCAGCACTCACGCTTCTTGGTACCGGTGACTTTATCAGCTCTGCTTCGGGCATCGGCCCTCGGGTAGTCAAGGTTATCAGGCAGAGGTGAACTGGGGAAAAAATGAGCTTTTGACTCAGACCCTTAAAATATAAATGGTGTAACCCAGAATCCAGCATTACTCTTACTTTACAGATCTTTACAGAAGATCAGCATTCAAGTACCAAAACTGGAGATCAATGTTTTACCTCTGAATCACCAGATTTTTTTTTAAAAAAAGGTGTTTCTTGCAGTGAAACCTGCACAACAGCATCATCTTACAGCTGCATACTGACAGAGAGCCTTCAAGGCAGCTCAGTACACAGTTGTAGCTGTGCTTTAACATTTTTTTAATGCCGTGACAAGTTCTGAACTGTAGCCACGAGGTGACAGCATGCTGCAAAGTGCGTTTGACAGATTAATTAAGAAACCAGCTCGCTGATCTTACATATTTTTTCTGTATGAAAATGATACCCCCCCNCGGTGTCATTACTCCGTTTAGGTAACTCACTCGAGGCGTTACTGCCGAGCTGGATTGTAAATATTTGGCACCTTCATGCTAGAGCACCGTGGACCAAACGTTGTCCCATGCGAGCCCCTGCAGGGGGAGGCCGCAGAGGGCCGGCTTGCAGGCAGGTGGTCCCCCCGCGAGGGCCGCGGGTCCTGCCATAGCCTGGCCGCTTCCAAAATCGGCCAAACCGCTTCCACCGCTGTGCCCGAGCACCCGCCTGTACCGCAGGGCTGCCCGCGTGCCCCACGTCCCAGCGACGCAGCGCGGCCGTGGGGTGCCGGCTGCTGCTGGGCGGCCAGCGGAGGCTGCTGCGGAGCTGGGCTCGGGGCGGGGAGGCTCCACCACGCCCGGGGGCAGCGAGGGGCCCTGCTCACCTCCTGCACGACTCCCGGGCGCGGGAACCCCCAGGCTGCTTTCTGGCAAATGGGGGACCCCTCTCTGTCCCATAGCAGGGCCCCGGTGTAGCTCGAAGAGAGAAAACTAAGCTTAGTGAGGAAACACAAAGTGTTTGAATTCATCTCTTCTTTCAGACAGCAGCTTCTGCTTATACAGTATACGAGCGCAAAAACTTGAAGTACTTGCATTCTTAAGAAACAGGGCCTGCGCCGAGTCAGAAATGTTTCAGATTCGTTCTTTGGAAACAATTTGTGTGATTTCTTCTGTTTTTCTTCAAGCGTGATTCTGTTTTTCTTCAGCACTGCTTGCTGCTTGGGGTGTGTGGTTTGACACTCAGCTTGTCAGTTTAGCTTTTTGAGATTGGGAGTTTTTTTGAAGAGGGCACATCTGTGGTTATAGAAGAAAAACAAGAAGCATCAAATGCTCGGTGCACAAAAAAGCAGAGCTTGGGAGGATCTTAGAAATGAATAGTTAGCAAAGATGACATGGGTTTGACCCAGAGCTGTTGAGGGCTAGTATGGTATCTGTAAAATTACTTATTTTTCCAAGTTTTCAAATGCCCTCTGGAAAATTATCGTAATAAGAAAGAAACAGTTTAACTACATTTATAGTTGTGACATTTTATAATAAACCAACAATCTTAAGCAGCAAAAATATCCACATTGCTTTTTTTAAAAAAATAAAATAAAAATTAGTGACAGCCCACAGTTCATAAAAAAAAGAATATATTCAAAAAAGCTTCTGAGTGAAGGGCTACTCTTAAAAAAAAAAAAAAAAAAATCATGATTTCTAGACAAGGGATATAATTGCCAGGACAAATTTGTGTCAATGGGAGCTTTGTCAGAGCGTTGAGCAGTAAAATTGCTGCCCTTTAGAGAACAGAAGGGAGCGTTGGGACTGCAGCTTCATCCCCCGTATCCTTTAGACTACCTGCCTACTGCAGCAAGAGCCTAGGAGCAGTTAGGACAGGTGGGCGTTTGGCCAGCGCTTATAAATGTTCAGCCAAGAAGGACTAAGTTTGGATCGCAGAGGTGTGTGGGCTGAGGCAGCTTTCTGTGCAGAAGTGAACTGCATGTAAAACTTGCTAAAACATCAGCAGACAATGGGGTTTGCAATGTTGTCTGCCTTTGTTAAAATGCCATGATTATTCTAGCTTAATCAACTGCATTGTTATCAAAAGACCTTAATTTAATATTTTCAAAATTAATTTTTAATCTTTCTCTGATATGCATTCACCCTCTCTTTTCTGGCCATGCAAGTGAATGTACCACACAAGTATGAGTTGGCTGCATTGTCTCAGATCGGTATTTTTAATGTACCACGTGGCACCTCCTGCTCCTAGACCATGTCAGCAACTTGAAGCACCCAGGTTTTTTGCACAAGAAGTGCAGGTGTTCTGAAGTTACCTTTTAACACAGAACTCCGAAGTGATGTTTTAAAATGACCTTGCTGAGTCAGTACTAGCCACAGATTTGTAGCCACTTATTCTGTTTGTTAAATTAATAAATCAGGAGTGTCTGCAACAGGCTTCCTCCAGACTGGCTAGTGCTTGCAATGCCGAGAAGTTTACGGAAAATCCTGCTCAGTGGCAAAGCCTGATTAGGAATCGTTATCGTTTTTTTGCATAATAGGTGAGATATACATGCCTAACATATGGTTGCTATAAAATACCTTAGATGAGTCAGATCTTAGCTGGCAGCTGTAAGCAGGGTTGTTCTGGCTTCTCAGATAATACTACCACTTACCATCTTTTTTTTGTTGTTGTTACTTAACTACTTTGCTGTTAAATAATATTCACCTGATTTGTAGACACTCCCATTTGAGTACAACAGCAAGGCAAGATTTATGATGTAAATCCTGTTGTGTTTGTAGCTGATTAAAGCCGTATCCACAGTCATGCAGACTCTCTGTAGCGATGACTAATTTTAAGCACCTTGTAGGACTTCTCAGGAAGCTGCTGCTGTCTCACTCCATGTTCAGTTCAGTCACATACACCAGGAAACCCAACAGGCTAAAAAGTGCCAGAAATGGCATTGATTTGATGTGGTTTGCACTGATGCAGGATGTACCGATCGGTAGTCCCACTGGCTTTGTTCTCTGATCTTTGCATGCAGCTCCTGCAGGTAATCGCAGCTTGCAAAATGCCCTAAAGACTTCGGGTTTAAAGCACAGGCTACCAAAGCATCCTGGGGACTGACTTCTGAGGGAGGAGTTTTCGGAGTGGTGGGATGTGGCTGCCGTGTGAGCCCCGAGGTGTCAGCTCTAGCCTGTGCTTGGAAAGGTGACTGGTCGGGGAGCCCTTCTCTTGGCTTAGCTGCGGGACAGCACGGTGAAGAACAAGGGGTGGGCGTCTGAAGCGTTGCCTTCCTCTGATCGATAAGCCTCCTGAAGGATAGGACCTACGTCTGCATGTTCATCCGTGGCGGCAAAGCCAGTGAGAAGATGCGCCTGGCTCGCAGGTCTAAGGGACAAGTGGGGGGCTCTGCTCCTGGCCTCCCCGGCCCCGGCACTGCTGGTAATGCTGCGCCAGACATGACGCTGTATTGAGGAGACTATTTGGAAGAGGATGCCCCAAAGCTATCTCGCAATGCTGCCCGTCTTCCAGGGTGTGAACAGTTTAAAAAGGCTTGTGCTTGTTACACACATTTCTTCTTGCTAATTGCCGCTCTTTTTGGCTAGTCTTGTCTATTTTTTTCAGAACTCCAGTTTGTGTTGTTCCTCGCTCTGTAGCTGCTAGCAACCCAGGGGGAATGACTAACATTAATCACACACATCCAGATCAGTCACTGAGGCAACGTGTGCTTTTGCTTGCTTTTTCAAACCAGAGTGCTTAAATGACAGCTACTGAAAGACAGAGGTTTCCAGCCCGCCCCCCCCCAAATCCCGCTGAGCACCACAAGCGCCACAGCTCATTCTGCAGCGCCCAGCTCCCGTCCCACAGCGCTGCCTGAAGTCTGGGCAGAGAAGTGGCTCTGAGATGAAGAGTCACAAAAAGAAAGATCACAGGAGGAAAAGCCTCTAAGCACTATTACTTTGTCTTTGCTAATGGAAGGCACACCTACTTCCTCTGACTCTAATCGGGGAAGGACGGGCTGTCAGGTGGTAGAGATGCAGCTGAGGAACAGAGAGCTTTACAAGTGCCGGGCCCTGCCTTATATACCATCTGCCGCTTATGGAAACTTAAGACTTGCCAACGAGAGACTGATACTGTGTTTTCAATATTTAATGCTCGTTGGAAATGACAGTTCAGCGTTACCCGTTACCCCAGTGAGATCAAGCTAAATGCCACCCACAGGCCTGGATGTTCGTACGCAACTGCAGAAATAAACAAAGTGTGGAAAGCTTAGAGGCAAGCTGGAGAACTAGGCTGTTACCTCCTGGACGTACTTTCAACACAATGGCACTAATTTTTTTCCAAAAGACTGTCATTCACTTCTTCAATTCTTTTGGTTTTAGCTCTTGCAGGATAAGAAAAAAATTCTGTGTGAAATGGTAGCCATCAAAAGAACTGAACAGGATCAGGCCACTCAGAAACCCCGCTTGGCAGTGGCAGGCCTTTTATTACTATATAAATGACTCCAGGGAGAGTCAACTATGGTCAAAGCTCTCTGCTGACTTATATCTGCTTTCCTTCTGCCACCAGAAAATAGGGGTGGAGGCATTAGCACCACCAGTTTCATACAGGGCAGTAAGGTATGATTTAGAGAACCTAAATTAAGAGCATCGGTTCTCTCTGAAGCAGAGACAGGCAGGTAGCTACGGCTGGATACCTAAATTTAGAAGGTGTGAATACCACTTTCTACTTCTCTCTTTCTTTTTCTTCTCCCTGATGGGTGTCAGTTCTTTTCTCTCCAGCAGTTAAGGGTCAGCTAAGACTTACCGTCCAGCCGAGCCGCACATCTCCTCTTGCGTTTTGTGGAGTCCAGATTCCCTCAGCCCAGGGAGAAGTGGGTAGGACATGCAGGTTCAACACTAAGATGCACAGGACCATTATTCACCCCCCCACCCCCTCCCCACCAAAAAAGAAACACAACTACAAGAGATGCATCACACTACTCACTGAGACTGAACAGTGAAATACAGGTGATCATCTCTACGTTGTGCGGTGCAGCCTTTGAGGCCCCAGATGTATCTCACGCAGGTACCATGCAATTTGTTGCTCCCTGCATCCCTCTTTAAAGACTGGGCAGATACAACTTGCCGGTCCTGGGTTTAGGTGGCAGCACAGCTATGTCAGTTACTTTAGATTTAATAAGGCACTTCTTTGTTTTGATAGTCTTCAGTGAAATAAATCAAGCTCTCTTCTGCTTGTTTTAATGCAGAATTTTGGATTACCTTATGTAAGCACATGATTTGCAAACTCCACCACGATGCAACGTAATCTCTTTGAATACCTGATAACTTACGTTATGACCTGCCCACTTCCCTGAAATAGTGACTATCAAAACAACCACACTGATTCCCCTTCTTCCCTGAAAAGCCTATAAAAAATCAGCAAGTTTGGTCAATGGGCTCAAAGAACCAAACAGTAGCAGTGAGGGGATCTCTGCTGCTAGGAAATGCGGTATTACAGAGTGCAGTATTTACATGGCTGTGACCTGAGCTGTGCTGTGACACCAGACACAAAAGCTTTTCCTCCATCCTCTTCCTTCAACACAGGGATTGTTGCATAACCTTGAACAACCATCCACTTTCCCTGTGTATGTGGTTTTATTAACACTGTTCCCTTTCTGAGATTACTTTGTGACATCTATAGATGTAAAACACACACACACCAGTATTACAAGAAAAAAAACAAACACCATATCATACCATATTTGCCCTGCTACAGGTCCCTTGCCAGACAGACTTGGATGATTTACGTAGTCACTGTAATGAGCTACTAGCACTTCATGATCCTTACGATGGCTTTACCAAGCTCACGCCAACCTCATTCAGAAATAGCTTATATCCCAGCTACGCTAAGCCCAAGATCCATAACGTACCTATACTCCTGTAGCTTGCAAGTGAGCCACTAAAATGTCATATATTGAGATGAGGCTTAAACCTGCCATTGTGCCAAGTGTCACCTGTTCTCACTGCTCAACAAACATAGGAAGAAAAAACAGTGAGCACAGCAGCAAGGCCACAAAGAAACCATCTGCCTAAAAGCATAACCAAGATGAGAAGGAAAAAAAAAAAGGTGAGCTAAAAAAGTTAGATCTGTTAAATGACAGATAGTTGTAGCAGAAACTAGCTTTAAGCTCATGAATGAGGTCTAGATTTGAACATTTCTAAGCAGTTAAGCTGTTATAAAACATGCTCATAAGAAAACTACATAAATGAACTTAATTTTGGGTGCTTGAGTTGTGCTCTTTGTACAACTGGTTAAGGCTGGTACTACAAAAGATCCTCTTGAAATGAGTCTACAGCCTTCTCACTACCGAAAAGTAATGGGTATGTACACTTTCTGCATTTATTTACACAAGTTTTACTCAAGTCTAAGGGAGATTAGATCATTAAAGGTAAGTGAAGAATACCCCTTCAGGGCATTTCCAGCTTACTATAGAAGTCTTTCTTCTGGACTGGGTAAGAAGGTCACGGAAGGAGAAAGGTTATTCTGTTCACTTAGAACAAGGAAAAGAATGAGTAAGCTTACTGCCTAGCTGCACAGATGCCAAGGAGGAGATGCAAAAATCCTGGTAGCTTACTTTTTTGAGCTGCTAAGGCAGACAGTAAAAGCAGTTACAGTGAACCCTGACAAAGAGATCTTTGGACCTATGACCTATTCACTCTTATTTCAGCCTTCTATATTTCCAACGCAGTAAGTGCTGAAGACCAAGCCTAAAAATAGCGAAAAAAAAATACACCACTAAACTGACAGGAAATGTAAAAACTTTTCAAATGAGAGACAGCAAACCTGATGAAACAGTTATATTCCCAGTTTGATGTACATTTCTAACGCCAAATAGCAGCATTGTCATGGGATAGTTGTAATCTTTATGCCCCAAGGTAAACATCCACGGAACAGAACAGTGGCTTGCTCAGAATCTACAGGGAAGTAATACCTAAAAAACAGAAATAAATTTAACTTTCTAAATCAGAACTAGCTATAAATTAAAGACTTAAGTTTTGCTCAGCGTATCTTACCTATTACTCAGTCTTCTATAAGCTTATCTTTAGGTGAGGTCTTGTACCTTCTTTGCGTACGTATCTAGTAAAAAGTTTTTCATCGTGGTACAAAAGAAAGTACCTTCTATCTAAATTACATCATGCATTCTTATGAATTTGACATCAGATGCTCTGATCATGATGGGTGTTCTTTTTTTTCCTATTGCATACTTAGAAAATGCATAGCTTTAACTCTGCATTAAAGGTTTTCCTCATTCTAAATCATTGCTTTTACAAGCTAGACTGAGCATAAATTTCCTATTACAAGGTAAGTTAGGAAAACTCAAGCATCACCTAAATGAACTCTACTGTACAATTGAGCTTCCAGGGAAAAGCTGCATGGGCTTCCGTGTGTCAGGGGGAATCAGCATATTTACTTCAATTATCATGAAGGAACTACCAAGCAATAAACTAAGTGCAGAGTTTCCTTTTAGCGTCTAATTACAGACAAAGACATGCCACTATTTCAGATAGCGGGAGATGTCAAGACAAAGGAATAAACTGTTTTTTAATGGACTTGCTATACAGCAGTCCTGGTAAGTCTTGCTTCAGTCTTAACTAGTGCTGGCATTTGCTGCAGACTAAGCACTGTCAGTTACAACTTTATTTTTGAGTCTCTCAAAAGACAGCGTGTCCTATGAACTGAGCCCTATGCCATACGATGGTCTATTGCGTCAGTAAGAATTACTAGTGGATTAGTTTTAAATTGCATTTTGTAATCACTTAGTAATAGGGGCAAGTTTAAACATACTCATTCTAAACAACACAGCTATTTTAAATGAAATTAGTACAGAAAGCCAAAAATCAAGTCTTCAGTTACTAAAATCTTTTTTTTTTTTTGGACTGGTTAAAAAAAAAGAACTCCAAATTAGTAACAATCAGAGAGTGTTTAAAAATAAGTTTTACACGAGTTGCAAGTCCACCCCTTTTCTTAGAAGTAGCAAGATAAACAGGCAATAGATCAGACGTCTTTGTGTACCGTCTTCATCATTCTTACAGAATACTGCTCCCTGTGCTGAATCAAATGGGAAAAAGGCAGCAGTGTTCTTAACACCCCAAGCAAATATGTTTTTTTTCTTTCTTTCCCCAATTCCTGTAGGCAAATTTTGAGTGAAAATTTCTACAACAAACAAACAAACAAAAACCAAACCAAAACAAAAATCCCAGTTCCTTTCTACTGCTTTTAAATAGACAGTCTTCAGACCATCCACATTTTAACTAGTTTTTATGCATACCTTGAACAATTGCTGTTAGAGTCAGCTTCTGCAAATGACTTCAAAGCTCTTATTCGTGAGAAAGAAATGAGAAAGCAAAAGTGCAAGAAGTACAATGAACTTAATTTTATTTTTCATTAGAAAAGAGAAGTTTCGACAATTGAAGGTGCTTTTTTGTTCTCCGTGCCGCTATTTCAGATAGCGGGAGATGTTGAGATGATCGCTTTGTTCTGTGGGGAACAAAGGACTGAGATCAGTAGTATTAATACACAAATTACTTAATTAAATACTATAATGCTAGATTCATTGACTCAGTTGACTATCAGTATACATAAGGCATTTGCTCTTATTTTTTTCCACCTATCCAGAATGCAAAATGTGGTCTCAGCGTTATTGCAAAAAACATGTAGCTTTTAGCTTAATTTTTTATCACACAGACTAAATATAACAATTTTGTTTTAATAATAAAAAAACCTTTGCTGAGACTTAGCCATTGTAACCAGATTTTTTTTTTATAAATCCTAACAGAACTTGAGTAAAAATTCCTCTCAAAATTGCAGTAAGCCAACTATATATAAACCAGCTATATATTCTCAAAAGATTAAAGTGATAAGTAATAAGCAGCTGGCATTTACTGTAAGTGACAAAATCATGACACTCATTTCCATACCATATATATTTCTTTACTTTAAAATGTACTTTACACATTTTCTACTCTAGCTGATATGATCTATAGTTACTATGCATACTTACAAAATGCTGGAAATGAAAATTGTCAACTTGCTTAGTTTTATGAAATGCAGAATAGCTTAAAACTAACTGACCATTCGGGTAGGCTGTCCTTTCTAAATATTCTTGTTAAACTTTCCAGATCTTCATTTTTGAAATGCAGTTCTTCTAGCAATGTGGTCAGGAACTGTGTGTACATTGGGCTTGTCTGAGTATTCTTGAAAACTGGAATAATTTGTGACAATCTGGCAAAAAAAAAAAACAAAAAACCAACAACACGTATCTAATTTGATACAGAAAAGAGACTTTGCAGTGTTAGATGTAAAAAAGCAAGGCTTGTAAGTTCAAACAACTGTGCTGAAGAAAGGCAGTTTATAATGTCACATTTGATTCATTACAGTACAATATATGACTGTATACAGTATATACAACATGACCTGTATTGAAATATGAAATTTTATTAAGATGTAGTGAAACTAAAAGAAGTTCAAATAGAAAAAAATGGGCTAGTAGTTTGTATGCCTCTAATCAGTTGTATACTGACGTTACAGAATGTAGATAGATTTCAGAACAAAATGCAAAATTACATATAAAAAAGAAAAGGTATCAATGTCAATATTTTCATCTTTACTGAAAAGCTCGTAAACATTCATCTTGTAGAACTTGTATGGTACCTTATATGAATAAAAGATAAAAGAGCTATAAAATTCATCTGAAAGTAACCAAGAATATTTTAAGCACAAATTCTTAACAGGGCTCCTTGACAGACATTGTACTTAACTACAAAGAGGCACACACTGTCAGACTTCACAACATTACATTTATAACATACATTAGGGTCTGCTTACTTGGAGGACTGCCCCCCCGCCCCCCCAGTATGTCCCAAAATGCAGAGTTGCTTGGGCTTAAATACTGTATTTAGATAAATAGTGCCATAGATAAATAGACACCATATGGGGATATTTCAGAACGTTTGTGAAGTGATGTACTTTTGAGAAGCTGCTCAAGGTAGTCTACAGCTTATTAAAAACTTATTAAAACAGCGTGCCTCTGACAGGGTTGACAATCTGTAGGTTGATTTTTGCATCATGATGCTTTATCAGCAGGGAAACAGGAATTGCTGATAGAAGGTCAGAGTGACCATGCCAGAATGTTGGTCTAGAGATGAGGATAGTGGGACAAAGACCTGGAGATGCATTATTACTACTCTTCAAACCACTCTTCTCTGGATTTAATAGGTTATACATGAAAAGAGACTGGTGGCATTAACAGTCACGACTTCCTGAGTGCTGGTGCCAGGAGGCTGCATAATACACTCTCTGCAATGTTGTAGATTTACACACATTTTAACAGAATTTTCTTTCTTCTATCTTATGCTTAAGAGAGTAATAAAAATATTATTTTTTAAAAAGAGCAGAAAGTTTATGCAGTTTTAAGTAATACTCAAACTAATATACTAAAACCTTTATGCCATGAAGCTCACGTGCTAAGCAGTTTCTCTCTCTGTCTCCACACACACATACGTGTGTATATTTTTGGAACTGCAGTTTGTGAAATTACATAGTTTCATAAATTACAAATATTTCCCAACTATCATGCCCTGTTTAAGACACTCTCCGTACAGAGTAGCAATTATAGCCCACGCTAAGAAAGAAAAAGGTATTCCTATTGTCCGAGAAATTACCAGGCATTAAATATTGAGAAACAAACTTAAAAATTAAAATAAGTATTAGCTGACGATTATTTTATTTTTTTTGTACATGACCTTTGTTTAAAAAGTCATTAAGTTATTAATTATCTGGTAAGCGGGAGACAAAATCAGAAAGTAATTTCAGAGACGCCCGCAGAAGTTTCTAGCAATTATTTCAAAATGGCATCTAGATGAAGCAATGCATTAAACATTTATGGATACGTGTATAAACACTATAATCTTGGAAAACTATGTCCTTTTGGCATTTAAATGATGCTTTGACTTGTCATTTGAACAGCAGTTGTTCTCAGGTATGTTTCTGCTTTTAAATGGCTGTTGGAACAGCAGCAGAATCTTTTGTCTGCAACAGGAGCAAGCGCAACTTGCCAGTTTGCACTGAGTAATAAGTTTCACGGTCTTAGTAACACTGGCCCAACATATATTCAAGGTACTGCACAATAGAGCATTGAGGGCTGTGCTCTCATCCTTGCATGAAATGCTAACTGAATTAAACCATAATTGTATGCAAATAAGCTAGAACAGTCTTTGGAATCAGTATCTTGCGAGCTACAATGACCCTAGCTCTGAAGAAACTATCACGACTAATTCAATTTAATGATATACAGGGTTTCAGTTCAAGCATCATGGAATTGCCTTGAAACTGCAGTACCTTCAAAAAAGCAGAATATAAACAGGAAATAAGATACTTGGACAGTAATAATAACTGGTTACTGCAACAGTGAAAAGAAAAATATAAATTCTTCTTTTCTGTTAGTTCTTTCACATGTTGCAACATTAATATGTAAACAAGCTTGTGAAAAAATCAAATAAAAATAAGCAAATATAAAGGATTAAGTGATTAAAAAAAACAAACCATCACCTACAGAAGCACATACAAATGTTACTGTCCAAAGTTATACACCCTTGCTTCAAAGGACTGCCCTCAGCACACCGTTAAAAGGAAACTTTCATGCTCACTTCATGGAAAAGTAGTACCGTATATATCAGGCTTCATGAAACAGTGTCGTTTCCTGCACACCCACTTACACCATATGGTAAACAGGTCTTTGTAAAGTTTAAAAAGTGTTAAGAATGTCAAACTATATCTGAGTGATAAAAGTCATATTTGCTGGCTATTCCGCATATGCTACATGTTCAAAAAAAAAAAAATCAAATTCATGTGAAGACCAAGGTATTACTATGAAGCTATTAAATGACATCTGGCTACTACAAAATGTTTACATAGTTTCAGTGCTTCAACTCAAGACCCAAGCTTTCCTATGAATTAGTCTCCTTACAAAAACATTTGACAAGTACATTTAGAAGTTTGACCTAAATTAAAACATTTTTAGAAATCAGTCACATTACATGGAGTAAACATAATAAACTGATATTGCAGTGTGTATGATTTGTTCACAGATCTACACATACCTTATCCAATACAACAGAATACATTCAGAAAAGGTGATGGTGGAGTAGTATTTTTTTATGTAGTTAAATCACTAGTTGGCACTTCCTAACCAAAGATGCAAACAGTCTTTCTACAAAACCTAATTGTACAATACCATCCTCCCTTCATATACTGGACTTCAAGAAAACCTTGAAGCCTGAAAAAAAAGGTCAGAACACAACCACCTAAGAGTTGGGTTCCTTTCCAGTCTCCAAAACTGGTCACTTAAAATTACAGGAAAAGCGCAGAGAATACGGGTGCACAGAAACGGACCCGATATGATGCAAAGCATTTGTATATTCATGAAGAAAAGCCATATACTTATTTTCAAAACAATTAAAAATAATCTCGTCTTAGAAAAATAAGTATTGCAAGTCTAACTTTTTCTAAATGCAGAAGCTTAAAAAAATAGAAGTCACCTGGTGGAAGCAATGGATCTGAACACACTTATTTCAGTTCTTTACCTTGTTTGGCATGCTTGGAAGTGGAGCAAGAACAGAATTATAAAGCAGAATGAAGAACAGGCAAGTGCCACCCGTCTTTCCACAGAAAGCTTTGGAAAATAGGATGTAAACATTTTTGCCAACTATAGGCGTTTGAGCATCATCACAGCGTAGAAGTTCTTTTCTTTTTAATTCTCAGTTTCCTTCTAGTTTTTGTTTCAGGCACTTAAGACTTAAATTTTTTAAGATCATCATAACCAGGATGACTGATACCTATTTTTCTACCAGAATGACGGAGTCTCACCAATGATCATAAAAGTTTCTTGAACACTCATTTCAGAACATGGAAATGAAGCAAGAGCTGGCAGCAAATATCGGCAGCACATTTTTTTCCTTCCCCAACAGTCACAGACTACTGCATACGTGCTACAGGGAAGGTGCCAACAAGTTTCTGATCAAGGTGCCTTCAGTAGATTCTTACTAAGAGTCCCCACCTGCAACGAAGTCCAATGCATTTTTCTGCTGGCTTTGGCTAGTCACCAATTGGACCATGGCTAGGAGTAATCTAGTCCTCTCATTCCACAAGCATTTTAGCTGAATGTCTGGAAACACACACTATTTACACTTAACAAAGAATAAAAATGTTTACAAACCTCTAGCATCACTTCAGGTGAAGTAACATATCTAAAGGTCCTGAAAGATCAAGCAGCCATTCCAGCAGTGTGCTATTAGCACTTAAAATGCCAAAGCATATTTGCTCCATTGCTATGACATAAAGTCATGTCACTTTGTCAGCGAGGACTCATTTAGGAGAAACAATGCTAAAAAACATGAAGCAACGTAACTGTGCAGGTGCCACACTGTGGAGCGCCATTTATCGTTACCTATCAACTAGAATAAAGCATTAAACAGATCCCTGTCTGAATAGAAAGCCTTGAATACTAAAAGTCTTCAAGGTTATCACCAATATTCAGACACAAATGAAAAATATTTTAATGGCAACTCTACATTGAAGTGTGTTGCTGGGATTTGGCATGGACTGGTGACGGATCTGTGGCTCTTTTTGTGCGTGTGATCAAATGGCTCAGAAAGCAGAGCAGCTTATCTAAATCCTTAACTGAGGACTTCCTCATTGAGCAGGCTGCTAAAAGCTAAATACACCATTTTGTCTTTTCTGCACTTTACTGCTGCCATCACTTTGACAGGAGCCCCTGAAGTTGTTTCAGTAACGCAAGGTACTTTAATTTCATCAACAGCCCAAGACTCCTTTGGCATCTATCTACAGTAAATTTCCCACTCTTTGCACTGCAACCAAAAGAGAGCACAAAACCTCATCCATAGATTTAAATAAGCTTTTGAACAAGATTTATAAAAACTTAATAGCAGTGCCATGTTGCAAGTCATTCTCAGTAACAGTTCATCTCATACAGTGTTAAAAATCCTCTAGAAATACACAAAGCCACGTTGAATTGGTACAACCATTCCATTATAATCTGTTCTACTCCCTCAACACACAAGGACCTGTTTTTTTTGTCTTAACGAATACTTCAAATATATTTGCACTACTCATGTTACAGATTTGATGGGCTTAGCAATGCAATAAAATGTTACTAATCAGAAATGACATTCTTTTAATATAGCAGAATTTTACAGAATACAATCTCGGATTCCATTTTAATAAGTTCCTATGGCGGAAGTCTCCAACGCAACTGATTAAACAGAAGTTATTGTTTTGTTTAAGACAAATGACTAGACTGAGTCAATAAAGCAAGTGTTACAGATCAGCAGTAAAACTCATTGAAATGGTTGTGCATTGCAGCCTGTAGACCTTCTGCCTGTACATGTAACTGGACTGTAGCCAATGTATCAATCATTTAATATTAGTGCTTCTGTTGACGGGATGAACCAAAAACCTTGCAGCATTTATCCATTGCATAAATCCTTACTGAAAGGTGCTCAGGCATTTTGACAGAGTAAGTCAAAGCATCGCTGTAATTCTGAATGTTCTACACAATATATTGTCTACTTGCTTAATTTGAGGTAGAGTTCTTCATTTACCAGTGTATCACTGGATACAGCATAGTTGTCTAGGGACAGCAATTTTGTTAGTGAAGCATCTTAAATCACAGCAGGGACTTCCACAGACCTTAAAGCATACTGAGTCCATCAAGCAAAAGTCAGTATCAGCCAGAAAGCTGATCTGAAGCACTGTGTGTGTGTAGTTGTAGGTTAAAGCTGCAATACTAGGGAACTTACAAAAATGATAATCTTTGGTATATTTAAATGGTTACACAATCATACTGTGTTAATATACATGCAGAAATTATAAACATTACGCCCTCAACTTATTTAATTTAGCCATTATACTCACTTTCATTTAAAAAAAAAAAAAAAACACACTCATTTCTTATAACTTTAGTTTGAGCATGATTTAAAAAGCTCAACATTTCAAAAAAAAAACTTGTTAAAAGCAAAAGGCTGTCTCTAAAGTGAACATTTTCCATTACAACACATTAATATTTGACAGACAATCTTGAAGTAGAAGCATCTAACTTACAAACAAGATGCAGAAGTATTTAAAGACATCTCTTGAGTTGTCTTCTGTTTAATTAAATAATTATACTAGTGGGGAAAAAAAGTGATTATGGTTAGTGTCATCTACAGCTCTGGAATTAAAGCAACCCCTACTTTGGGGCCCTTTGTTAGCATATCCTATCAGTCAAAGAGGGAAATCAGTATTCAGAGGCATTTTTTTTTTCATCTCCACAAATTTACTATTCATGTTTTCTGTTTTCTTCAATGAAAGATAAAACACTCTTAAAAACATAATGTTGAATGATAACAACTGACAGAAATAAATAGGTAATTTTCTTACTGAGGGTAAAAAGCTACCTCTGGTCTAGTTTTAAATATAATCTAAAGATCCTGTTCTCATCATAAAGACAAGAATTTTGTAGCTAAAGTGCAGTTCATGTTTTATTTATTATTTAACTTTCCTTTCATTATTGTGTACTGACTTGTCCACAGCCTCCAGTACAGACACTTTAATCCTCTGATGGCAATAGAAACTAAATTATTCATATTTTATTTTTTTTTGTCCACTACATTTAAATCAATGCTACAAACACAGATTCAAAATCAACGACTGGAATTCCTGCCTAATCCAAATATACTGCAAAACTTAAGGTTCATTCAAAAGTTAGCTTTGGTCACTGTTTCCACTACCTTCATTTTTTCACATGCAGCTTCTCCAAGTCTGTTCCAGAAAACTGTTTTTGAACCGTATTTATGTATATACTTAATTATAAAATTGTATTTTTCATCTTTCAAAGTTCACCTTCCACACACTTTTCACTTAGTTGCTTACCATAAGTTAACTTCCATTCCCTTTGAATGGGACCAAAGTTTCACTCCGGGTGCAGCAGAATGGATGCAAGTAACAGTAACAGAAAGCATACCTGCGTAATGAGGCTTTTACACAAGAGGCAGCGGGCACAAACTGGAATGCGGGAAGCACTCCTTCACTGTGCAGGTGACGGAGCAGTGGCACAGGCTGCCCAGAGAGGCTGCAGAGTCTCCCTCCTTGGAGACATTCAGAACTTGCCTGGACAAGGTCCTGGGCGACCTGCTCTGGGTGGCCCTGCTTGAGCTGGGGGCTTGGACCAGGTGACCTCCAGAGGTCCCTGCCAACCTCAGCCATTTTGTGATTCTGTGATCCAACCATGTGATAAAATTGCTTACAAACAACTGAAAAAGAGTCAAGGGATTTCTTTCTTTTTTTTTTTTTTTTTCTCCTTTCTCTCAGTTGTTTGTATCCAAACAGGCAATTGGCAATTCGGAAAATCTGAGAAGCACCTATAGCTGTCCCAGTCCAAACACCACTGCTTTCTAGGCTGGTGGTCAGGCCCTCCAGACCAGGCTGCACAGCAGAGTTCGCTTGTGTCACATAATTCGTTTGTGCTTGTTTTCTCCCAAAACTCTAAAATATCATATGAAAGTTCAAAGTTCATTTTTTGTTTTTGTTAAGCTGCATACTACATAGGAAATTTTTTGAAAGGCACTCCAATGTTTTAAATTGACTATGGAGGGGAGATGTGTCAGGACAACAGGCTTATAGCCACCTTATCATGTACAAACTCTTTATTTTAAATTGATTTAAAAAATGCAAATGTTTTGCAACTTTTTTCTTTTACCCAACGAACAAACTATTTGCATGAATAGTTTGCAAAGTGGGATGTACTGTTTATGCCACTTATTTCCCCTCCCCTGAAAGTTAAGGATCACTCTGTCAGCTGCCAGCTGTTATTTATAACAGCCAGCTGTATAACTTCAAAGATCTGCAATTAAGAGATTTTATAATAATGTTGCACTGATACAATGAGATGCAGAATAGGGAAAAAAATCAAGTAAATTCAGAGTGTCCTCAAAATATTAATTTCTCTAAGCTAGACTTAACATTTGACTTTTAATGAAGGACAAGTAAAACACTTTCTTATTTATAACAAAAATTCTGTTTACATCATTAGGTCAGTAATCAATTTTACAAGCACATTAGAAGTGCGATGCAAAGGAACACACAAAATAAGCCTTAAAATACTTAATGTGTTCAAAGAAACTACGGTGAGGTATTTCATCAAATGGTATAACAATTTAGTGTGGCCATTTAATGCTATTTGTGCTAGTTCTTATCATTGCATACTTGAAGACAATTTGAATTAGAATGTACACTATATAAAAATAACTAAAGAATTAAATTAAAAATGCCTCAAAATTTAGATGAATATCTGAAACTGTCAGTTCATGTAACACATACTATTTTACCACAACATAATGGTGTAATACGGTTCTTCTCCAAAAGTAACTTGAAAGTGGAATTCCTCACTATTCCCATATGTCAGTTCCATGTGAGCGACCAGCAGTACATAAACGTGACAGCAACAATTTCTGTTCAGATGAGAGAAGATTTACAAGTCTACTCACTGGACAATTATTTTAACCTTTGGAATGCAAGCATCAACACTGTTTCTTGTCACACAGTTATCACTCCTATAATGTTCCTTCTGAACAAGTTTCCTGACCTTATGTATACACACATACAATAGAGTTCCCTTCGTAAGTGTCCAGGAAAGGAACTACATTTTTCAGAATATTCAGCAGATGGAAAATGATGTCATATTCTCTGCCAGCATTTGCCAAATTTATGCTGTTCCTGTAATATTAAGCAGTTGGCTTCATTAAGTACTCAGGAATCACTGGTTCTCACACCCAGGCTTAGCCTGTCTAATGGGAAAGAAGATGACCAACACTCTGGAAATACTTTGATGATACAGTGCCAGTGACAAAAATTCAAGGACGTGACTCCTTTAAAGCTATAGTCATAATATGTAATGGTTTTATTTGCCTCCTGTATTAGGGATTTTAGGAACTCTATTTTCAAACACTTGCTTATTTTAAAATGACTACCACCACAAAATATCACACAGGTTCAGCAAAAAAGCAATTATTCGGGCAGTCCTATACAAGATAGAGCTTCTAGAAGATTTCGTTAACAGTGGATTAGAAAAACTTCTAGCCAGACAAGACAACTAGGGTAGCACCAAGACCATCTCGCAGACATCTATGGTTTCTTATCCTAAGTAGTTTTCAGGTTAGGTGGATCAAGGACTGTTCCGCCATTTTGTATTAACAGATACAACTGCAGGATGTTTTTTTAAATAACTAATCAAGTATCGTACCCACCCTTGCATCGCCATATTCCAAGGTAGTACTATGATGCTAGTTCACAGAAACAAAGTATCAGAACTTATGTAATACTGTGTGCCATTTAAAGCACTTACATTCATACAGGGAGTTGTTCCAAAAGGTTTCAATTTAGCTTACTTATCTGCATAAATCCAAGGCAATAAAAAGTTCACAATATAAGGCCAGAAGAAAAAGAAATCACTATCAGCTGTTTCCCTCTAACAAATCTAAGTTTCTTAGGTACACATTTCAAGGACAGGCCTTGTTTAAAGAGCTCCATTTATTTGAAGTCTGTTTCCTACTAACCAGCTGACAGATCAAAGGTACTTCCCAGTCCTAGCATTTGCTCCCATTTTCCCCTCTTTTTCAACTCAGTCAAAAATTTAAATTTAATACATTTAAAATTTATCTAAAAATTGTTCCTTTCATCCTTTTCAGTCTTGTATTCCTTTTTATGTTCCACAAAGTTTTCCTGTGACACCTCCCGAATACTGGAATCCATGCCATTGAAGTCTTTGGGTTACTTAGCTGCATGAAATTTAGCACAGGTATAAGTCATAGTAAGATTAAAAAAATGCTAGGATCTAAGCTTTAGAGAGCCTGAACCTTGTAATTGTTTTGTAAAATCTCCATGATATGAAAAAAAAAAAAAAACAAAAAAAACTTCAGTAAGATTAAATCAGAAATATACTATCATACAGTCAGAACAGCTACAGAGCTTAGGTAAATAATTTGTCGATACTTGACTTTATAAAATGTACTCACCTGTACTCAGTAACTATGGAAACAATGATCATAAAATTGATCATAGTTTAGTTTGAGAACTTTCTAACATTGTAACTTGATTATCTGCCTTTCAGTCCAATATACAGATCAAACACCTGGAATAATGCAGCTGAGTAAAGAGACATGCTAGGAATAGATTTGCTTCAACTGTGTCCACTTTTTTTTTTCCTTCCAGAAGTTAAACATAAGAACTCCCCAAAGAGACTGCATTTTCTGGTTATTTTCATGAATATGAAAGGAACATGTTTCAGAAAATACCGTACATTTTTTGCCTTCAGTGCTAACATTCTGTATCAGGACTAGAACTTAATTGCCAGAGTGGATCAGGACACTTGGTGTCAAAATGCTTTTATGTCTCAAGAAATAATAAACTAAGGAGAAGTACAAATTTCCTTTGTACTCAATTCCTACGTTAGTAGGAAATGAAATCAAGTCTCCAGTTCATCAGTGCTATCATTTATCATATCTAAAATAGTTTGTTTCCTTTCTGAATTAATGAGTTGGAATCTCCTCCTCCCTTCAGATTTTTCATGCTTCTAAGTAATTTTCAGTTTATCTCTGGTTACTGTAGAGTATTATAGAAACACCAACATTCTTCAACATAACATTATCTATATGAAAGCTAATGAAATGCATCTCTGTTCATTTCCCCCTAACTGACATAAATCTTTGATGCGTGGGTCTTTGAGTAGCTCTGTGGATTACTGCTCTGATCCAAGCAAATTGTAACTTTGTGCAGTTATTCAACTAATTTTGTTTTCCAAGACATAATTCATTCATAAAGCCAGGTTTTGAAGATCTTCATGCTTTTTCATCATTTTCAGGATTCTTCCTCCTTAAAAAAACACTACTTACTTCATAACAAAAACACTGTCTGCTGTGTCAGGTCTGACACTTTCAACAGCAATATGACAAAGGAAACCAATGTGCCCAGAATGAAGTGCTGTCTTTCTAGGACAGTCTATCTTACTGTCTAGCATTATAATGTTTTACATTTCATAATCTGCATCAAGCACCATAAGGAGAGGACTGATCAGATCTTCAAAAGATACTGTTCTTTTAGGGATTTTCTACAATCAAAGTTTTTCTATTGTAGCGGTTCCAGAAGAGTTAAGTAACACAACACTTCTACTTTGGGCACAATTTGTTTCAGACCTGAAAGAAGAACAGGACACCTCTCTTAGACTAATAGTGGTATCACTATGACTCTCTGCATAGAGCAAAACAAATTAATCCAGAACCCATGCTAGAAATTATGCTGGTACCGAATAATGGGGGATCACATTCTAGGAAGTGGTAGTAACCTTTCCAATCATATATACCTCTAAACTTTTTTTTTTTGTTGTTCAGAAACAACAAGCCAAATCAACATTGATTTGCATCTTATGATGAAGTTTCCTGTAAGTCAAAAACATTGTCTATGTGTCATGTCCCCAGCAAATGTAGGCTGTTCTTTAGAAAGTATACCAAGGTAAACTTAAAACTCTGAAAATAAAAGATGAGTCTGTGTGTAAAAGTCATGTTTTTCTTCTAACAGATGGGTTATGTTTCATAATAAAAAAAAAATGTTTGCACTGAATGTATTAAGATTAATTATTAATAAGGAAGCAAGTATATTTTCATAAGGCTAGAGCTTCAGGACTCAGTTGCAAAATTAACCATTCAGTTTGCACAGTGGTTGAAGTTAAAATATGTTTAAAACTAAGTTTAGGGCAGCTGTTAACAGTGTTGGATTACTTGCAATGTCTTACTTGCAGCATCAGTTCTGAACTGTCTACATTACAGTATAACTGTACAACTTACTCTGCTATGACACAACTTCCAATAAGCAAAGCTGTATGCAGCAATTATGGAAGGAGGAAAAATATGACATTACAAAAGAAACCTGCTAAATATATACCTTTTCAAGAAAGATAAATTTAAAACAGTTCTCTCTAATAGGGCTGGGTGATTTTTCCGTCTGCTTGATCAGCACATAGTTGTGGCATGAAGTTCAATAGGACATGAACTCCACTGACCGAGTTAGCTCCCCAAAGAGACAACATGATAAAAATGTCTTCCAAAATCGGGCATGCTACCTTTCAGAGAGTTGAAACAGAAGCTGCAATAAAAATATTTTGTTTACTCATATAAAAGGCAAAAATGAAGTGGCAAAGTACTTTCCCTCCTACCATACTTTTAATTCATAAGCCACAAATACATTTGGAATATAAAGTTCGCAAGGGCAATTAAAGCAGAAGCTCCAAAATTATGTTCAACATAAAACTATTTCTAGATTGACGTTCCCCCTGTAACAAAGAGATTAGTCCGGAGAACACCACCATGAAGAACCGTTTATAACTGGTGAGGCACTTCTGCACAGCAGCTCTGCAGTTGGGCATGACTTCAGTCATCTGCATGCCCACACATACAGCTGCTGGGAACATACAGATTTCTATCTCTTGGAGGGATTTCCAAGACACTTGGCAGAAAGCCACAACCCTGCTCTTCCCTTGTGCTGGGCAGCAAAACTGGCAGGTACAGAGAAGAGATCTTTTTGCACTAAACCTCCTAGCTCCATGCAAAAGTCTAGGAGACAGTGTGTGCTAAGGCTCCACTCCTGCAATGAGACCAAGGACCAGAACTGTAAAGGGGAACTAATTATCCTGGATTCACCCCAGAGAGTTTGTGCTGCACACAGCACATCCAAATATCCTATTCCAGAGGTTATCCACAAGAAATAGTAGAATGAAAAAAGACTGCAGCTATGTGTACTGCACTGAAATACAAACTGTGACTTTCTTGCACACCGGCATTAGCAACACAGCGCTTTTTTGTATGAGGGGAAACACCTTCTTTCAAACTGCTATGGTTTCTTCTTCTATTTTCTCCCTTACGAATGAAGAAGATGTTTAATTAATTTTAAAGTTGGCACTGATTAACATCCCTATGAACAACACTGCAAATCCCTCAAAATACTGTTCTATATATATATTTCCCAAGTAATACTGCAACATTCTAGGAGGAAGTAAAGTAATACTGATCTCCTGCACAATATGCCAAATAAGCAGATTGAGTTTGCTTAGGAAGTGCTGATAAGTAAGAACTGCTTAACAGAAAACCTATTTGAGTTCACACATACCAAATGACAATCTAAAATTATTAAGAGAGAAAAAGGAAAGAATTTTTTTTTTTTAGCATATTAGAAAAACTTGCCTTTTCTCTATTTCAAACAAAAATGTAACTCCACAGATTGTGACCAACAGTAGAGACAAAGAGTGGGCCCAAATTCAAATGCTTTTATAAAAAGAAAGGCTTTTTGGATTTTTGGTCCTGCAAACTTTGTTTCAGAATGGGAAATAATTATTTCTAGCTCAAAAAGGAATGTTTTTTCTCAGCTTGAACTTATTTTCTATCATCAGGCTTGCCAAATAAAATATCATCCAGCTGATTTGTATGTGGCTTCTGTAAGAAAAAGCTTATCTATGAGTACAAGTGCCCTTTTTACAGTCACTCTGCAAATCTGATTCATATCCAACATATATTTGTACATTTCAGACATTCAGACAAGAACACAGTAGAGATATCACAAACATCTCAATTCCTCTTAAAATAACTTAAATAACTTAAAATAGAAATTTCAGTGTTGAGCAACAAACATACTCTGGTGTGCACAGAAGTAAAAACGCATACTTGAACCCAAGATTTTCCAGTTCCTGAACTGTTATCTCCAAGACAGTAAACCTCTAGAGTACATCTCCACATGACACATTTATCTAAAGTGGCTGCACACATATAACGATGGCTTTTGTTTTGTGATCATGGTCATTTTGAGTTTGTTTAAATACTGCAGCCCAATGCTTATACGGTAATCCCAGAACATTCTGAAACGTTTCAAAGCTTTTAGCAGGAGGAACCTCTTGCATAGGCTTTGTAGATGAAGCTGACCACAGTTCACTGGAACCAGCCAGCTCAGATAAGTGAGATGAAAGCAGACATTTCCTGAAAATATCTTGAAAGCTTTCCATTAGACTGTACCAGGGGTATACACTAAAAACAGCAAGTGCCCATGCTTGTATAGCAACCACTTCCCACTGCTTTCTGCATTCTTTCTTGACTACTGTATCCGTTATCTGCTTCAATTTGATATCTTGCAAACTTGTTTGGGGGAAAAAGATATAATTTCTGTATTCTAGTTCACATTTCGAAGTAGCTAATACTATCACATAAAATTCTGCTTAACATACTAAATATTACAACAGGAAGACACAAAAATCTACTACTGCCAACCAGCAAATAAATAAGAAATTTGATCTGTAGATCATTTTAGAGAGTTACACACTCCATGGCAGGTATGAATGCAATTATTTGAACATAATTCTCTGGCTGTCGAAGTGTACTCTAGGAAGGTCCGATACAGCACTGCTGAATGTGCTGGTCACAGAGACAGGAGTGCCTCAGGCTAGTTTTTCAATAGAGACTCAGGCTGGCTGTTCATATTTTGTACAATAATTTGATTGAATAAATCCAGCTGTTCACTAGAAAGAAGAAAGGCTCTGTTGTTGGGATCTCCAACATTTTATAATTCTAGAACAATAGTCACACTGTCTAGTTTCAGGTACTTTACTTCAGAACAATGAATTAGATGCTCAGGTTTTTTTAATAGTCAATAGACTCAAGGTTGTATAAGTACTTAGAATAATTTTTGGAGGGCCAGCAGACTATAAAGGGAGCCTAGGTCTTATTTAAGCACCAAAATTAGGTGTTGTGACTATCCTACATACCGTATCCTACAAAGATTTAAATTGCATGCTCTTAATGAAGAGAGGATAGCATTATCATAACATAATACAAAGTATTAAGCAGTGATGACACTTGAAGTCAATACAGTTGTAATGATAATAGTGATTCTGCCCAGTAGTATACCACAAAAAGTGTCAGGGCACTCTGAAATTGCACTGTGAAGTTAAGTACACTGTATGAGTCCTCAGCTATATATGAAAAGGAAGTGGTGAGCCACAATATCAATGCACAAAATGGGGTGCAAGTCCAACAGTTGCTACTTTAAACAAAACAACTCTGCCCCCTTCCAAACAAACAAAAATACTCGAGGTCTTAGTAGTTTCTTTTGAAATCCCATGCTCACTCTGCCTTCTTTAGTCTGTGTTATCAGAACTCCTGCACCACAGGGTATGTGTAATATGGTCTTTTGTCCTTCTGGAAAGAGGAAATATTACCTTCAGGGTCTTGCTCATGTTACTTCACTGTTTAGTGTTAGGAGTAAAATGGCCATCCTGTGTCTGGGACCAGGTTAAGACATGAATACATTTCCTGAAAAGGTTCTCCTCTTCAGCGACAGAAGCTAGTAAAGAGGCACTCTGACTCAGGCCCCATATAACTCCTCAATCTAAACGACATTACATCTGCTGCAACATGCATCATCATTCAGCATAGCGAAAGGGAGGCCACAGAGGATTTAACAGAATAGAATCCTTTTTATGAGCACTATTAGTAAGATATGGTAGATTCCCTGGCATACTACAGAAGGTGACAAAGGGCCACAATCTGAGGATCTGTTTGTGGAGAGCTTGGCCAGGTTCCTGGAACAGGTACTCAGTAGCTTTTCTCTGTACACTTTTATCTTCCACCAGATCTACAAGTTTGATTAGAATTTCCAAATAATTAAGTGTTCTGCTTTCCAGAAAGGATGCAACACACTTCATCTTCTTAGAGAAATGTAACACTCATTCTACCCTGTCTACATTCTTCCACAGCCTCTCCTAAGAGGAGGCCAAGAGAAGTTGTTCAAAATCTGAAGATCATGACCTTGCAAGAACCTTACAATATGCTGAAGTAAAATGAAGTTTTATTCATGATTTAACTGGAGTAATATTAGAAATAAAATCCACTCTACTTTAGGACCAAATATAACCCCTTTGTTTAGGGGTGGACCCTTAGAAAGCAAAGGTAAAAAGAGGCTTGGTTCTGTGCTTCTATTACCAAGACTGCGTGCTACTTGTAGAACATTTTAAAGCAACTGTAAAACAATCATTAGGTATGTAAACATTTAGAGCTCATCATATGCAGCAGAGACCAGCAGCATATTTTAACTTCTGATCAAAAGAGTCACAATTTCCTTAAATGTACAGAAACTACTTGAAAAATTCATAAGATCTGTTTCACAAATCACCAATTCAACCATAAGAATATATAGTAAAAATGACAAAAGATTTGTTCTTATAGTTGATAAAAAATTTATGCCAAGGCATTCAAGTAAAGTTACTTTCTGTGTTCTGATTTAATGAATCATTTGAGCGGTATCTGGCTGGGTGACACAGATGTAAGGCTCGCTGAAGCCTACTCTAATGCCTACTGGTATAGCCTTCCTTGGGACAGTAACGCCAGAACAATGTGTCAGACTGAAGTAATATCAAAGAAAGTAAGTGCAGTACTGGAGATGCTATGAGGTTGGCCCACAACACTTCGTGACCTGTGAATGTCTGTAAGTACTCCTGTGTCCTACTGGCTCCAGTGACCCAGGAAACCCAAAAGCAGCAGCAGCAGTGCGGTAATAAACAGTCTCTGAAATAAGATTTCTGCAATCTTGTAATTCAAGCTGAAAGACATACAAGGATTGCTTGATGGTTTAACCCTACTGAAAGGCAGGGCCTGACACTATGTGAAACCACCAGTGATTTCTTAAAAGGTGAACTAATGTTAAATGTTTAATATGAATTTGAGAGAACTGTTTTATACACTGCAAAGTTTGTATCTTTAACGTCAGAAATGTACATGAATTTGGAAAATAGAAATTAAGGAACAGACTTGATGCATATGCTACAGTTTTATAATTCATGCTTGTGCACAGAAGTTTACTGGAATACACTATAATAAAATCAGGCTTGCAGTCAGTAAACCCTTGGAAAGCATTTAACCCTTGGAAAACCTTTGGAAAGCATGTAGAACAAAGCTAAGGAAGACTTTAGGCACTGCAGTATCATAATCTTAAGCAATAAAACTAATACACATAAAATAAAATACTAGGTCCCAATATTCCTTTCAGAAAGTTAGAGCTGCTTAAAAAGCTTCCCCCTGCCAAAAAAGTTTGCTAGATTATGTAAACAAACACAAGTAGAAGCATGCCATATCTTTATGGAAATAGTTTTATTTTAATTGTGAACGTGAAATCTTTTAAGAAATTAGAAGTAAAATGAGAAATTAAAAGTATAACAATTATGCCAAATCCAAATAATACACATCATTTTGTCCTACTGTCAGAGAAGGGAAGAATGTCTGGCAGTAGTGAATAGAAAAGAGTATCCTCTTCCTTCCTCCCACCATCCTTCTTTAAAAATACCTAAAACTTAACTTTTCACTTTTTTGTTTTTAAATAACATTAAGCTTGTCCATTGTTAACACATTGTTCCAGAGAATTTATCCCATTTGCATAAAAAAATATTTCTGTTGATTCCCCCAGTCAATTGCAAGAAATATTTTCTCCCTTGTATCTGAAAATTAAATCTTGTCTTTACAGGCCAGTTAAGACAGTTGTGTATGAGAATATTTGACATTAAAGGGTACTTACACAGATAATAGAACAATAGCAATTAGAGTCCATTCAGGCATTTTGTGAATAATGTTTCTGTTTGTTAACCTGAAACATAATAATTAAAAAAAATCAGAACATTTCAAAGTGAAAGTAAACATTTTAACTGCTGAATTAGAAGTCTACCATTAGAAGACTTAGTATGCAGAGTTACAATGTGGCAGCTACAGCTGTATCTGAGCAATTCACCAACTTTAAGGCCTCTCTCTCTCTCCATATCTTGTAATGGAGGAATTGCAAAATTCCCAATATGTGTCTTTGTTCCATATGAAAGTGGGATGGGGAAGACTGAACAGAAGCTAATTCTTGGAATTTGCAGTCTTGGCTGCTGTGAGGGCTCCGCTCTCCCTGACACCCAATGGGAAATTCCCAGGAACCGCTCATGTTAGCTGTAAGGATGGGCCTTCCTACACTCAGTCTCCCCAGTTGGTTTCAGATCCAGATTTGCTGTAAAAGCTAACGTTGCGGAAACAGACCGGATTTTAAGAAACTGGGGACAGCCCTCTGATGATTCATGTTATTAAAATGGAAACCTAGAATTCTAATTTATGCAATAGGAGCCAGTGCAGATATAAGAGCAAGAAAATGAGGTGTGAATCGAGAACCACACAGATGCTTAACAACAAGACTGCTACATTTTATACCCACTGACCCATGTGCTATAATTTCATAGTAATACATATTTCCTTTAAGTCAAATATTAATTTGACTTACAACAATTCATGTGTGAATTGTTATGGCTGAATTTAGGCATGACCTATGGTGTTTGAGATGAGCAATTTTATGGAAAAGTCACAGCTCAAAAAGAAGCTGTGGCTATGTGGGCATCCAAAAAAGCTAGCAGAATTAATTTTATCCAGACAGGTGCTGCCATATAGCAGAAATACCGAGGGGTAAGTGCCTCAATATATTTGCTTCCTTCTTGCTTTCCACTTCCCTTCTCTGTAGTCTTGCATAAATTTAGACCCAGAATGAAGCTACTCTGTCATTAACACACGTCTACAGACACTGGAGAAGCTGGGAGGTTGCTAAAAAGTCTGGGAATAAACCCCTTTCCTAAAAGTAGGTATTTCACCTGCTCCATCAGGGGCTTTATACTGGTGTTCATTACAAGGGAGACACAGTGAGGGTAGAGAACATCAACCACTGCAGAGGTAGGAGAACAGGTTTCTATAACATGTTCAAGGTTAGTTCAGGAGGAGACATTGTTTTAGGCATTTCAAAGGAAGACGTGATTCCTGCAAGCTTTAAATAAACTGTGGCAGCTGGCAGAAAAACTTACTTTTAGAAGTCACATATGGGAAACTATATGGCAGCATTAGCAGCAGAAGTTGGCAGCCTAGCCATAGAGGGTTTATCACCAGATCCCTTCACCTTACCAGCTCTGACAGTTTTATCACAGTATTACCAACTAAACATGATTATGGTAGCAAGACAGATGCTCACAACACAACCTATGATAGCTCCAAAAAATCTAAAGGTAAGTGTGCCTCTAATTCAAACGCAGCTAAAAAAACTAAATTCTAAAAAAGCTAAATTCTAAAACACAGCTGCATCCAGGGTCTAGGCGTATCCTTTCTCCTGATAGTGTACAATAAATCCAGCTTCAGGAGCAGGACAGAACGCTGCTATGCTCAGGGGATCCCAAAGCATTGCAACCTGTGAAGATCAGTTATACATTTAAGTTTCTAGTGTAGGAACTCCAAACACCAGTTATAAAATGAAATACCTCACAACAAATTCAGTCCCAGGGTTTTCTTCCCTCAATAAGATTTTATGATTATTATTATTTTGGGAAAGTATATAGTTACCGAAAAAAAAGTTAAAAAGTGGAAAACTAGAAATGCTTGTACTTGCCATTGTTAAAACACAATTTCTGTGGTTTTTGTTTTTGTTTTTAATTCCCCCCAATTATATTCAAAAATCACCATTAAAAATACAGTTATGAATAAGATGTTTTTATAGAACCATTTCCCTTATTTCAGGAATATATTCGAAATTTCAAAAGTATTTTTTTTATTTAAGGATAGTAATGAACAAAGAAATATTATCCTGTTTTCCTCCTTGAATCTCCTAGTCTTCCAACCAAAGTAAGATTTTGAAGCAAGGATTACTCAAGTAGTATCTCAACTGCCCTAGTTTTGTTAAATGATGAAAGGAAGAAGCAATATATTATACCACATGTATAGGAATTATTATATCAAACTAGAACCAATAATTTTGATAAACACAGATTATTTCTGTTATTAAAAGATGCATGTTTACCAATTACTATTTGAAATAGCTAATGGCAGTAGCTGGCAACAAAGCTAGTACCTGGTAAACTGTTTCATTTTTCTGGTTATAGAAAAAAAGACAAAACAAAGGCTGAAGGTCTTGATTCAATACCGATGACAGTGATAAACACTACCAAGAAATGCCTGATGGAATCATCTTGACAGGCAATTCATATGTAACATTCCAGTTAATCTGCTATGATAAGACACAATGGAAGAGACAGATCCAAATCACCTGGGAAGACTCTGTCAAATAGAGAAAGCAGCTTTATTTCAATGCTCTACAAGGAGCTATTATTGATTAGAGCTCAGGAAGGTGTCATTCTTGTACACAAACTGAGAGATGCAGTTATTTGTGTCAATTAACTCTTATTCAATGTTAGTATTGATTGGCAAGGTCTCGACACTAGTCATTGCCATCAATATGCTATTTATGAAGGAGGTAGCATAAGACACAGATAACCAGCAGCATATGGCAGTATGGATCTGCTGATGTACTACTGTCACTGGACTGGATGACGTGAGGCTTCCACAACCTTTCAGTACAACACCTGTCCTAAAGCACTTGTGCAACTGAAAAAAAAAAAAAAAAAACATTTTAGGCAGATCAGACTAAAGCTAGCAACCTACAGGTGTGAAGCCTTAAATAATACAGAGCAGCGGAAGGGCAGTCACTTTCAAGAACAAGCTGTGTGTCAACACCAAGGCCTCTGAAGAGTAAAGCTTTCAGAAAACAGGAAAGTGCAAGTCCTCTGTAAAAATGGTTCATTACTTCTTTCTCTTGCCTCTGGCCAAAACTGTTACTTCAGAACAATCTATGAAAGACAGGAGAAAAAGGTCGCTAGATTTCTGTTATACACATATTATGGAAATGTTGAAATGCCACAAAAGTTTGGGTACATGATTTGGGTTTTGCAGTGAAATATTTTCTGTTAAGAGTTTGGCTAAATTTTCCCACACCTACCCGAAGAAAGACAACAATATAAAACTATTCATAAGAGAAAAGTTTCTTGGCCTCTGTAGGAATGGATTGGTAAGCCAAGAACACTGGGTGATCCCAAATAGCTGCGTGGGTCGCTTAGTTGCTAGTTTATGGGTGCTGTGGTTCACCCCATAGGAATATGTAACTTCAGTTCAAGAATCTGAACCCCCAGTTTGGCCATTTGCCTATTCTGTAAGGCAGCAAGCTGACTTCATGGATGAGGATGTTAAAGTTGTAACTTTAGAGAACCTCAGCTACCTATAATTTTTCAAAAGCTTGCACTAATATGAGCGAAGTTGTAATTTAACTAACCCAGGTTAGCACAGGCAAGTATGAAAGAAACAATCTATACTTCAAGCTTCAGCTAGAACAATTTAAACATAAAAAACAGCTTTCCGCTACCCCCTGAAAAAGAGCAGCATATTTACATACTGACATATAATTTAGTTGGATGATCACCAGCAAAAATTACCTACTATTATAAGTTTAAATTCTCTTTAAGAGAAGCACATTTACTTTTTATTTGCCGCTTTAGAAACAGCTCTGCGCTAATTACTCTGACTGCATACTCAAGTTTAACACAGAATAAATACTCTAAATGGGTTAGCAAACACTGTTACATCCCATCCTATCTGGTTATAATGGTGTGCTGCACTGGCAGTTCAGCCATGTAAACCAATAATCTCCAGTGCTGAAGAGAAAAGGTCAGTCTGACCTTTCTGGTCAGAAAACAGTCTGGTACTTCCACATTTCCACAGAGAACCCTGTCTACAATGAAGTATTGCTGAGCTGAAACTCTGAATCTAAAACTCCACTTAATAAATGGTAATAGGTGAAAGCCTATTAGTGAATATACGCTAGATAACATACTCTCATGATACATATTTAAAAAGCTAAAATTTTGTCTTGGAAACAAGACAAAGCTGTAATAGAAAATCTTGAACGCATCTTTAGGAAACAACTATATCACTGTCATTGTGAGAGTTCAATATCAATGACAAGCTCCATAAAAGGAATTAAAATATTTGCAACCATAAGATACAGCAGAAATTCTATTTTCAATATGCAATATTAAGCTTTAACAAATAAATAGATCACACATTCACAAACATAATAATTTAGCCTCAGTTTCTATATAAATAGCTAATTTTGTCTTGATCTTTTAACAAAGTGCCCTTACACACTCTGGAGAATTATTTGACATCTCAGTTTTCGTAACAAAAGCTTACAGGCACTGAGGGACTTTGTTTGGGAAGAGCTCTAACCATTCTAAAATGTCTCCTGAGATCCCTCTAGTGCGTTTCCCAGCAGTGGTGATTGAATAAAATGTTGCCCAAAGGAGGCTGAACTGCAAGTGTTCCTTTAAAAACCAATGGAGCTGAAAATTGTTGTTGCTTAGTTCACCACATGCTCTTTTACCCTTCTTCAGCTAAGCTCTACTACTGCCATGTGTTTTATCTCTTTCCCTCTTCAGCAAGTTCTTCAGTCTGAAATATTTCCAGTATGAAAAGCAAGGAAGAGCAATAGCATTTGTCCGTGCCGCCTCCATAGTCATTAAGCATTTTAACCATATTAACAAAGAAAGTAACTTTTAAATTTATAAACCCAACAAATACAGGTTAAAATTTATCTCGGGACCGCTGCCAAAGCATTCAGCTTAAAATCAGAGAGACCACTCATATTAAGTAAATTTATATTTAAGTATAGAATTAGAGATTCAAATCTATGCCTTCTTCTAGAGAGCTAGCTTTTGTGCATCAACAGACTCTTCTGTATCACAAATGCAACAAGGAGAAAGGGCTCCACAATTGTTATCAACCACTCCCCTCCCAAAATGCTGAATTTCTAAGCAATTTATCTGGAATCTTCACAGTAAAGGAGCCCCAACTACTTGCTACCATTCCCTTCAACTTCCTCCTTAACAAAAGAGACCGAAAAATAAACTCATTTAGTGTTATCTGAGGGATCAGAAACAGATCAGGGGAGACTTTTAAAAAATAGTGCGTTATTGCTACATTAGCCAGGTCTCACACTTTCACTAAGAGATATTAACAACATCTCCTAGATAGATTAACTACATTTGGTTCCACCTTGTAAATCCACATGTATTTTCAAGTGTATATATATATGTTCTTAGAAGGCTATTTTGGCTTCAAGGCTCCTTTGCTATAAACTGCTTTTAAAACCTGATATTCTGGCCACATTATCTTTGAGTAGCAAAAATAATTTAAAATATAAGTTCTGCTTTTGAGAACCTCCAGAACTTTTTACATAAGTATATATAAAGTAGACTGAAAGAGACCAAATGTAGTTTTCTCAGTTCCATCACTATATAAGCTCAAGTGACTACTAAGCATTTAGACTGCAGAGCAACAAAAATGCACTAAGTTTTAAGATACTAAGATCTTATTTAAAGAACACGTATATATACAGTATATAGATGCTGCTCCAGTATAGCCAAAAATAGCTTCCCCAGTTTCAATGTTGTCGTTAAAACAAAATCACAATTAAATGTCTGCAATTGGAGAATCAAGTTCAAACACAAAAAACGATTTTAAATAAAAGAGATCATGCACAGAATCACCAGAAAGGAAAAAGGAAATGAGTATCTTCCATAGTAAAAAATCCCCATATATAGAGATCTGTGTTGTAGTGGCATTCTTCCGGATATCAGATAAATCATAAAGAATCAATTGGAGTTGGGTTTCTATTCACCAAAGCCTAGACTTCTTGTTGCAAATGTCGTAAGAATGAGCTTTGGTAATTTCACATTTAAACATCATGCAGCTCAGTGGAGGGAAAAAGAGTTTCAAGAGTGATAGCCTACACAGTTAGCAACTGTTGTTGCTCCTTTTCCTGACAATGCTTCAAGATGCAGGACATGATCTAGGTCCAAGATGTAAGAGTTGTGGCCCAAAGAAAACCTAAAAATGTTCAGAGAAGTTACCACCATTCTGATTTCCCGCCTTTCTTTAGTCCCAGTGTTTCCAAATACCCTCTTCAGTGCTTCTGACTATTTGTGGTGATAGAGCGTACCCTACATCTACTTCCCCTTCAAATCAGGAGCAAGACAGCTCAAGCTGGACCTTCTTCCCATCTCTAGAAGTTAGTGGTAACGATTATTGGTCATGTTAAAACCAGTTAGCCCAGCTACAGGGAGACAGAGCAAAAGAAAGTGACAGATCTCAGAAACTCACGCTTAATAGGAGGTGACGAGGTAGCAGAACCTTTAAAAGACTCACCACCATCCTCCAGAGACCACTGGCCTAGTTTTTAAAAATCTACAAATATTCCTGGTGACCCAGCCACTGTCAGGAGCAAGGAAGGGGTTGAGTTGTTAGTCCACAGGGACCATGACATTACCTACATAAACACATAGCCAGAAAAGGGAAAAATCTGCAGTGGGGCCCTCTCTGTGCCCAAATTACAAATCATTCAACAGGATGTTTAATTAATCAATCAAGAAGAATCTCTAAATAAAGACCAGTACTTACTGGAAAGTTTTGACAAGATTTTTTAACTCTGTGTAAACATCCCCTAGAGTAATCTGAAGAGGGCCCAGAACCGCAGGTAATCTAGAAAGCAAAAGACACTGGTTAATAGATGTTTTCCTCTCTTTTTAACTTCTTCTCAAGTGAGGCTTCCACCAGAGCTCATTAAATTTAAGAGAAAAAGATTGATTTTTGTGCAATAGATCTGGCATGTAGTTTATATTTCATATTTCTCTCAGTGGTGTTTGGGCAATACCTACACTTTAAAACAGCTGGCTTATAAAAATAAGAAGTTTAGTGTGAAAGTGAAGTAGAAATGAAATGTATTTTACATGCATACTCTATTAACTTCCATATCAGTTCTGACATGACATTCTCATTAAAAAAATCCAAAGGTTTACATTATGAGGATTAGAATTCCAGGCCTGATAAATGCTTTAAATGTTTATATTTACTTGGTTGAAAGATAACAATACAAAAGGAAAACTACATGCCTACATGAGGTTCATACAGAGAACATATTTGCTAACCTTAGACTCAGATACAATACAAAGAGGATGTTACAGAAGTAACACTCCGTTGTAAGTCTGATAGTTAGAACAAAGATGTTAGCAGGGCAATCAGAACATTTCAAAGACAGGTTGCCTCTCTACTTGACTGTGTGTGTAGAACTTGATACAGCACACTGCAAAACACACATACTGTTTAACTAGTCCTCAGTATTCATAAATGCTGGAAATAACATGCATTGCTTTTCACATTTCAGATGTGGATTTAAGATGAAACTTTTGCCTCTATTTACTTGTTTAATAGTTAATATCCTCTTTGCATTTGAATACCCAATTACTTACATTTATAAGTGTATGTAGTGTTTTGATATTGTGGGAAGAATCAGGATTTCTATTTACCTTTATATCACTTCATGTTTTACAAGAACTCTGCTGTGCTTGTCCATATTCCCACTGACTTCATCTGAACACACCAGGAAATCATTGCTTTACCACAATGAAAATTACATGTACATACATAAATTACATAAAGTACATATGGCTATTTATTATTATATATTTACATATCTACATATTCTACATTTATATGTTTGTTGTTGATTTACAGTTCCTATTTTATGTCCATCAGAACCTGCTTTTAAACAACTTGCAAGAAGTTAGATAGTTTAGATGTTTCCAGATATCTGAGGGAAAACAGTTTGATAAATAAAGGGTTTGCTGTGGATTTTTTTTTTTGAAGCACATTCTCATTTTAAGCTCTAAGTGTTATACCAATATTTTGACTGAGAAAACACAGAAGTTTTCAGTGTAATGGCACAGTTGCGTGTCTTCTGCCATGTTGCATGTTGTCTTGCCAGCCTTGAATGCTGTCAGCTACAAGCTCTGGTGCGTGCAGGAAGGCACAAGTTTCTGTCAGAGAACACCTCAGCAGTGAGATTCTGACATCCACCTCAGCAGGCTGTGCAAACTGGCATCCGCTACTTTATCGCAGATGACAGTCTTAGACATAAGTAAGTTCTTTAGGGCAATAATGGTTGTAAGATATGACTAATGCCACTCAGAAAGAGGCCAGAATGTCCTTTGCACAGTGGGTTTATTACTTAAAATGATGATGAATAAGCACCAACTTCAGCTTAATACTTACTGCAGTAAGGAATACTTACGCTTTTCTCAGTTTTTCAAGGACGATTCGCTTTCTAATCTGCATTTGTGCATTTGAATCAACGAGTGGGAACGTGAGATCTTGCTGTTGATCATCCTGTATTACAACATTAAAACCTTTAACAATTATAACCTAGTATTTAATTGCAGTCAATGCATCAAAATAGTTGCAGCTTATCAATAAATGTCTAAACATGGAACTCTTATCTCTGAACAGAGAAGAAGAAAAAAAAACAGCTAGTACTTTCTTAATGAACAGAACTCTGCTTAATTTGACCCAACACACAGTTTGCAGCTAACCTACTTTTCCCCTTTCCTTGCAAAGCAGTATGCTAGATACTTTAATTCAACTAATGGCAAATTCCTTCCAAAATTAAATCAGTCTAAACTTTTTACAAGAAGCAATGTAATAGCTTTATTTTACAAGAAGCAGCATTATGAAAATGATACCCTCTGATGCAAATATTACACTTGACCTTTAAAAGCAACAGCAATTTCACAACCTACCTAGCATAGTTAGTGTACTGTTTTACATTAATGGCAAGAAGACCTTGTCATTATCAGCTGGCCTGCCTGACCTGGAAGGGTAAAACCTCAGACCAGTCTATTTCTTTAGGTCTGCAAATCCTCCAGACTTTTTTATTTTCCCAAAAATTGTCTAGATTGCAGCAACATATCCAAACAAATCAGCGGGCTCCAACTCAGAGAATTTTAACAATAGGTAATGCCAGAGTCTAGTCTTACTCAAGAGAAGAAAGAAATCCAATCTCAAGTATACCCTGTCATGAATTAAAGGCAAAAAAACAGTACATTTTTATTTAATGAATCAAAGGGGGAGAGAAAAAAAAACATGTTCCTCCTTCAACCAAGGCTTGTTCTGTCTTACGACAATCTGTTTCTCCTAAGTAAACCTTCCTTACTTGCCCTCCAAGGCAGCAGGTTTACAGAAAGCCTTCACTATAAAACTCTTAGAAGCCCTAGTCCTTCTTCCTCTCCAGCTCACAGTAATCACCAGTTTTTCTTGCCAATAAGCTTTTCTCACACTTGGTTCTTTAACAGCTTCACCTCGCTGCAATTATGCAATGCAACAGTTTTTAAGTCTTTATAAACAAAGATGATGGAAAGGACAAGCCTTGGAAGTGGTGATGGTGGTTGTACGTGATCTTTCTGCCAAGATTACAACAGCAATAGCTCCTTGACTCATTCTCCTGCATTAGAAAAACTACATAAGGCTCATATAGTCCTTAACTCCTCTCCCATTCCAGCTTACCAGTACTTCCTCCGCGTGCCCCAGTCGATGTTCAAATTGTGCTCAAGCAATGGCATGATCTTTCAGGCTTCACAAACTGAAAGGCAGCTATCAGAACTGAATGTGTCCCAAACAGTCAAAGTCATTCTTCTCAACCTAAAATACGTTTCCTCAACCTGATGGGATTGTTTTGAATCTAGCCAACCTTCCTTTTACTAACTTACATTAATAGCTTGATGGTACCTTGGCCATATCCACTTACAAAGACAGAAACAAAGCGCTTGTAATAACTGCTTGAAAGCAGACTTTAAATAGCCTGGACAATATCCCACGGGCACTTACTTTGTCTTTGCTTGGATGTTCCTCTGTTTGCGCATGTGTCACAGCCTCTTCAGCCAAGATGCACTTTCCTTTATAGAACTCTTTTACTCGGAGTTCTAGGAACTCTGTTTCTTCTTTTAATTTCTCATAACTAGGCACAGGCTTAACTATTCCAGCTGAGCCTGTAAAAGGTAAGGAATAGTTCAAACTGTTTTCAGATTCCCCTACAGCAACACTGTTAAGATCATCAGGTGTATCCAAGTCATCCTCATCAAGTTCTTCATTTTCTTGGTTGGCAGATGCTTTGCATTCTGATGAGCATAAAGAAGTGTAGTTTGGACCATAGAGAAATTTTAAAGTTTCCTCAGTTCTCCATTCCGTAAGTGTTTGCTTAAGGACTTCTAATAAACTGCCTTTGGCAGCCAAGGAATTAACTGGATCCCTCAGATCAGGTTTTTTATATTGTTTTGAGTTAGCTAGCGTTCTTTTAAGATGTTCCGCACCTTTTTTGCTCACACCTAGAAAAACTATCTGTGAACCACTACAGGTACTTTCATAGTTTTCTGAAGCATTTGATTTTCCTGGTTCAGTATTTTTTGAAGGTGTTGCAGTTATGTTATTTTGAACAGAGCAAGTGTGTGTTTCTGCCCGAGCATCTAATTTACATTTAGATAGTTGTTCAGTGGCTTCTATCACATCTGAGTCTTCAGTTTTAGGGCTGGAATAGACTTTCTGAACATTCTTCTTTTTGAGGGTGCTGTGTCTGTGCAATTGCTGTGCAAGATCAGCTGACCTTGACTGACTTCCTGGTAGAACAGAAGAAACAAATTCTTGTTCGGTATCACTACTGCTGTCACTGGCTGTGTCATGAGACGCAGATTCACATGGATTTGAAGATACCCTAGGATTTTCGATATCAGAAGCTTTAATTACTTCATCACGTAGTTTCACCTCTTCTCCAGACTGGCCACTGTAACAGAAAACACAAGCCATCAATGAAATAAGAAATGGGTGTTACCTATAATAGCTTTTCTTTCTCATGTAAGAAAGATAAATGAAACATTTTTCCCTTATAGTAGAAGTGTACTTTTTTGCTCTAGAAATCATGATTTCTCTTCAAAAGTCTTTAAACATAGAGAGTTGTACTGTTCTGTCATCAAGATGGCAAGTGTAGACACTGTTTAGAGAAATGAGTTCCCAGTTGCTCATTGGCAGTTATAGTGAACAAGTTATTATTAAAGATGATAGAATAAGATCAGACTTAGCATGATGAATTTTAAAATATTGCAATTTTAAAATTAAGATCAGCATCTCAACATATATATATATGAACACAGTACCCTAAAATCAGTAGGCCAGAAGAGCTAGTTTTTAGCATATGTAAGTTTGCCATCTAATGGCTGTGTGTTGCAAAAGAAAACAAACATGAAGTCACAATACACAGCAAGGTACAGAGAGATGACAGAGTAGCGTGATTTCAATTTAGCTGATACTGATGTTTCAGAATAGGAAGTACAGAAGCTTTCATCACATATAATTGGTACTGTTTTCTTTATAAAGAATAGATGGTATAAAATATGCAAAGTACAAACAGTGTATTTGTTTCAGATTTCAACAGGCTCAATTATGACATACAGGCCAAGAGCAGCTGTACACTAAATCATACAGGTCAAACATGCTGGTTTAGAATCACAAAGGAAAAAAACCAAGACAAATAATCCTTTGTGTAGGCTCTAATAAGGTCTTTTCTATAACATAGGAAATCAAAGATTCCCCTTTTACCTGATACAATGCTAATATTTCTAACTGTAAATGCACACAACAAATTATTGCTCAGTGTACCTCTGTCCCTCCTTCAGCAGCTCTATGTCTGGTGGTCTGCAAAAAGAACACAAAGAATGAAGATTTTTCTGCTAAATCAGTGCTCTTGAAATACACATAAACACATAGAATATATAGTTGAGGCTGAAAGGGACTTCTAAGGATCTTCTAGTCCATCATCCTCTGTTCAAAGCAGAGTAAGCTAGAGGAGGTTCATACATACATGTTTATAAAGCATGACTCATATGTTCCTGCAGCATGATGCCATTACATTGAACATCTAATAAAAATCAGCAAATCACACAAATGTCAGTCAGAAACGACCTCTGGAGGTCTCTAGTCTGACCTCCTGCTTGTAAAGAGACTGTCACCAGCACCAGATTAGGTCAGCCACACATTCAGGAAGTTTAAATCTTAAAAACCTCCAAAGATGGAGGTTTCACAACCTTGCTGAGTATGCCGTTTCATTCTGCCATTCTCTCAGTGAACACTTTTTTCCCTAATGTCCACCCTGAACCATCCACGCCATAATGTGTGGCCATCCCCCCTTGTTAAGCGTTTTGATATCAGCCAAGAACACTTTGGGTCTGTAATCTTTGTAACTTTTTTTTCCCAGTAGTTGTAGGCTGCTTTCAGATCACCCCTTGGTTTCCTCTTCACCAAGCTAAACATGCTCAGATCCTCATCTGGTCACAGGGGTCCCTATAGTAAAAACAGCCCTGTGCAATTTTTAGGAAAATGCTCCAAATTCATGCAGAAAATATGCATATTCAGGATATCTTTATTTATTTGAAATTTTATTTGGTTAGAAATTAGACTATCAAGTTATACTGCTTTAAGAAAATGGAGTTCAAAGGTTTCCAGAAACTCTAAGAGCCGTTACTAAACAGATTCTGATGGGCTTCTTGCCAAAGTTCTACCTGCAGTTCATCTGCTTCAATTCAGTTATAAGGCAGCATCACAATGCTGTTCATTTTATCCAACACTGAATGTTGAAATCCTCATCTGCCTTATAAGTGAAAGAAAACCTTTTAAGCATGCACCAAATATAAGTCAATGCAGTAACACCTTAAACTCAGACAGTATATAAGAAAACAATAGGTCCGCACTTTTGAAAGCTGCACCAGTCATATGTATGAATTGAGTCTGGAAATTAAAGGTGATAACATAAAATGATTTAAATTATTAACTCCACTTAATTCTTCTTTAGAGTTTTAAATGTAGGTTTTTAGCTTTTTCTGCCAGAATTTCAGATATTCTCATGTGTAAATGTGTATCAGTGTGGGCACATGTATGTGTTTATGCAAACAGATGTAACTAGCCATGGACTACCCGTTTTTTGCATTTTTGTTTGTTTGTTTTGGAAAATACGCCCACCCCAGAATAAATAATTAACTACGTCGGGCATATCAGAATTGTATGCTTTTAATGTTAACAATAAAGAGATTTTTAAAATAGTTTATTTAGAGAGAGCAGATACCACAAAAATACTGGTAAGCTTACTTAAACGTTTCACAAAGAGACCAGTTTTACCGACTGTATCAGGCTGTTCTAAACCTCTTCTCTCATTGATTGGGTGTTTCATATGACTGATCTGATCTGTGAAACCAAGCTCACATATATAATTTCAGCTTGGTTATTCTGTTGAAAACCAGAATACTATGAAAAGTAGCGTCTTGGAGAATGAAAACTGAATCAATTTAGCTGAATGGGCTCTAGGAAAGTATTTATTGTTGAACAGTGACATCCAGTGGCTCAATTCATTATTTGCAAGCCTATGTTTCCTAAACTAGTCAATATATTAAAACGTGGACCATATTACACTCTTCCAAAATGTGCATTGCAGTAACAGCAGGAAATGGGCAATCTGAAATTACAGTTATATGCAGGATAAAGAACCTCTTCATTTATAGCCTGCTTTCAGGTGCAAGCATTCACAGTCTAACTTTAAGCCCAATGCAAGTGCTCTGCTAAAATTCTCTCTCTCGTAACAGGATAAGATGAATTAATCCTTTACATTATATGGATTGTAAAAATCCAATCACAATAAATTTTAAAGTTAACAGGAGTTCATTATTATTTGTGACTAGCCTGCCCTCTAAATTAACACCGTCATGTCTGTTGAGTAGTCATGAGTAGAACTGAGCCATGTCAATTACAGTAATCCATTTGGCAACAATACTTCTAAAATGAACACCATGCTAAGCTAACATGTTAACATCAGTTACCTCTGTTTCAGCCTAACCATCTGGATGCACCGCAACTAATTAATTAGGCATTGCAGCTTGGACAGAGAAAATAATATCCTCAAAATGAGCTATAAATATATAAGGTTATACTTACATTTCTTCTTCTCGCATCCATACTGGACTTTTGGAAATTTGAGCTTCAAAATATTTAGATGCTCTATAGCAGAAGTTGCTGCAAAAGCACTGGAAACAGAACAGTATGCAAAATATGACTAAAGACATCTTTAATACTCAAAGAAAGGTACAAAATCAATTGTTTTTCATATCCATGAAATTTAAGTACCAATTCACATTTCTTTTTCAGCCTATAGCCAAGCTTTTAATTCATCTGAGAAACCAAACAGGTCTGTTCCATTCCCCACAAACCCCTTTTAGTCACCCCCCTCCCCCTTTTCTCCTTTTCGCACTTTTATTTTCAGAAATAACCCCGTGTTGGGTTCTACATAATAATTAAAAAAAAATTCAAAGAGCAATTCTGAACCCAATAAAATGGCCATACAGTTTAAAAGACATGCAGTAAAATTCAGGTGTTTAATAATGAAAATTTTGGTCAGCAACAAAACTTTGATTTTTTGCAGTACTCAGAACAACACCTAAAACTTTGCAGCATCTTTGAAAAATTAGCTTGCACACTTGCATCAGGGAACAAGACAGAATATCAGAGTCAAACTTCGTAGCTTGAGAAAGCAGATCAACTGTACTGCATTCAAACTGCTATCAGAGTAAAACTCCATGTTACGGTTAAATTTAGAAAGGAATTAATTTTTTTTTTCTTTCCAAAGACAGAATCTAGACACTGAAATTCACTGTTTAGGAACTTCATAATCTTAACGTTTTGTGAAAATGATTTTCATGAGATCCAAACATGTTGGCTCTGAATCAAGCCACTATATGAATGCTTTTACAAAATGCATTTCTGATGTAGAGACAATATTAAATACATTTTAGAAATAGCTTGTTACCATACCTTTCTTTCAGTAATATCATAAACTCTGTTAGTTTTTGTTGAAATTCTGTACTTCTGTTTTGGCACCTAAAATGATACGCTTTCATCAGCAGGATTGTCATTGCCGTCATGACTTTACATAAAACTTTATTCTTAATGCACATATTTTAATATGTGCAGTATGTTCAGTTTTAATTGAATTACATACCACAACCATCTTTTCTCTGAATTCTCTTGGTACTGTACCTTCTCAGATGTAAGAACTGCAATTTCTCATTAATCATTTACATCTCACTATCAGTAGAAGACAACTTCGGGTCTACAAGGAAGCCTGTGCTGACAGTAAAACAATGGAACTGCCATGGGAGAAACTTTACTCATATTTAAGTGACCCCCACCACTACTCAGACAAATCTGGAGAACTTACATAAAATGTAATAGTTTGCAAGTGAAGTTCTGTAGGGACACGTGAAGTCCAAGAAAATAATTTTTTTTTGTACTTGGATAGATGTTTTTTCAGGTAATTGGGTGTATCACAACTGGTATTATAGCACGGGTTATTTTAACTAAACTCTGAGTTCTGCTCAAGCTCTGATGTAACATATTTAAGTGTTACTATGATTTTGACACGGGTAATGTACATTTTTAGAGAGGATGCATATGCAGTCACATAGTGATATCACTGCATTGTATTATTTTTTCACTACAGTCCTTCTCACAGAGATACATGGTTACACTGAAGAAGGAATGAGATTAGAAAGTTTCTGCATGCACAAAGGAAGGCCACGAAGCCATATCTTTATTCATCTTTATTACTGTCAAAGTAGATGCTGATTCTGTCATACAGCAATTGTCAACTGATCAGATTTAAGTTTTTACTTCAGAAGCATTATACTGAAATGGAATGATGGGACATCTGGCCTATTACTCGACAGTATTTTAATCTATGTTTAATACTGTAAATTTAAAATGAAAGAGAAAATGCAAGAGCATAAAAAACACTAAGAGGTGTTATGTTAACAGCATTAATAAAAAGCAACTTACATTTTCCAGTTTATTTTGACATATAGGATAACCACATAGCTTGATGATAGACCGTTCATCAACAATGTCTTTATAGTGAGAAGGAGTAATACATTTTCCCTGAAATTACAAGAAAATAGTTCAACAACAGATACTGGAAGATCTGTCATTTTTCATACTCAAAACTTCTCATAAGCAAATAAATACTTTTCATTTTATAACAGTATCTAGTAGGTTTAATAAACAGCATTTAGAACCTCCAAAGTAAAAATGGTAAAAGGGTAAATGCTTGGAGGAAAAGACAGACGTGGGCGGCACTTATATATACAAGAGCCTCATCATTTTGCCTCTAGTGTGGTACCTATTCTCATAATTTTCCTCTATTTACATGTTATATACACCTATCTGCCAGCATATTTACAACCTTAACAGGAGTAATCCTCATGCCATCCCAGCAAAACTGTGCTGCCAGATGAACTGTGGGGTAAAGAGTATCATTGTCTAAATTCGGAGAGGACATGATAT
Source organism: Anseranas semipalmata (assembly GCA_013399115.1). Taxonomy (NCBI): domain Eukaryota; kingdom Metazoa; phylum Chordata; class Aves; order Anseriformes; family Anseranatidae; genus Anseranas; species Anseranas semipalmata. The sequence goes on from VXAA01004291.1 coordinate 69,710, forward strand.
GGACCTAACTTTTTATACTTCACCTATGAGTTCAGAACCCAAGGGGCATAAACAAAGGTAATAAAGTGAGGATTCGTAAATATATATAGTCCTACAAAGCTACTGCATATTTTCACTGCAGAACCCCTGAAAATAAGGCAATCATCATCAGAGCTGACAAGAGAGAGAATAAATTTGTCTACTTTAAACTGCAGCAAATCATTCCCAGAATTTTTTTTTTTAAAGTTGAACACTAAGATACAAAATAGTATAAAAACTTGTAAAACATACGGAATTCAGAAAGAACTCTTCAGTAATGTTCTCTTCCAAGAGTTGTTCAACAATATGCAGTGCTTTTTTCTCAAATTCAATCTTCTTTCTAGTAGCAGCCTCCAGGGCTGCTTTCCTGCAACATAAGAGACAGTGAATGACACAGAGAGTATCTTCCATAAACAATTCCCCAGCTGTATCTTTAGCTTCCTTTCTGAAATACAGTAGCTTACATTTTCTGCATCTCATCACATTGGCCAAACAAAGCAACAAGTAAGTGGACTACTGATTTTGTAATAAGCAAAAAGGAACAAAAGATTCTGACCTTGGTTTGCTTTATTTTCCTCCCAGTCAGCATAAGTATTGACTCTTATTGCCAAAACACAACCAAAGACGGAACTAAAAAGCTTCAACTGGGACAAGACCCACCTCCTTGCAAGTAAATACATTACAGTCAAAAGACAAGTAACAACATAATGAGGGTTGGCATGCCTGTGACAATTGGAAAAAAAAAAACAACAAACCAAACCAAAACCACCACAACCACCAACAAAAAACAACTTAATGACAGCTCTGCAAGAAGAGGTATTTTTTGTCAGACCAACTGATGTAATGGGGAAAAAGCAGACATTTCTCGCACGCACAGAAACCCTACTTTAGGACTAATGTACCACTCCAAAGCAGTTCACCTAGTGGAGAAGGCTCAAGAACATAAGAACACAAACACAAGACTACATTTTTTTTTACTCCGTAAGCTTGTAAGTCTATACTTATATAAGAGTTACGTATTTTTCCAGAATTTTTCCAGTTTTGCTTGCACTCATTGGTCACGTATTCTCCTATGCCTTCCAGGTAGCTGCAGTGAGGCACATTTTAATACATTTTCTTAATATACATAGATTTTAGTCTTTGCTGAATTCTATTCTTGTTCTGTAAACTGGGCTTTCGTCTGAAAGTCTTCTACACAGTCAAGTGAATCTTTAGGTAACTGCCCATGGCAGAAATGTTTTTTCTCTCAAATTCTGTTTCTAAAGGGAATAAAGAAGACTGGAAGGTAGGCAAGGAAATTAAGCTGGCAAAAATCAGGCACTACAGAGTAAGGAAATACAACTGTGGAGTTCACATTCATGAACTTTTGACATATTATACCATGTACATATGTGCAGAGTCTATTTTGGAATCCCTAACTCAAAATTAGTAGCAAAATTTGGCCTTAACCTTTTTGTCTCAATTTTCCATCTGAAACTATGAATGCTAGTACTCCGTCTCAACGTACAGTCTTTTTACTGGCTGTTGTGAAAACAATTCAGCAATATTTAACATATTAACAAAAACCTTTAGGATAAGATTAACAATTCTGTTTTCAGAACAAGGTCTGAATTGAGAAGTAAAAGAAGAATTAAGCCACACATTTAACAATGAAGTTAAAGAAAGATAAAAGCATCTTCTAGGTAACCTTCAGTCACACACTGAATAAAGGAAGGATTTCTAGGGGAAAAAAAAAACAATACCACTCACTACGGTGATATCACCCCACTATCTTCCCTTCTATCTGAAGTAGAGAAATGTATGTGTATTTCTTCTTGTCAATGTTTGGATGAGATATCTTTATAGTAACAACTGTGGGAATGCTGTTACAAGATACATAGCATCGCTCCAAACAAGTCTGCCTGAAGTGCATACTGGCTATCTCTTGAAGTTAGTTATGGTCCTCTAAGAAAGCAAAAAAAAAACATGCAAGGCAAAGAATACAGTTTCAAAGTGAAGCAAAAGAATATGACCACCATATATTGTTAGTTAGAAATTGTACCTTTGAGCAGCATCTTCATTTTTCAGAGCAGCTGAATGTTTATTTCCTAGAAATCAAAAATAAAAATATGGAAATATATGAGTTTATTTTCTTCCTTCAGCAATGGAAAATATTGGAACCTGAAAAAAAAATCAAATGTTAAACTGTAAGCATAACCAAGAGGAACGCTTAGAAACTTGCTTCTGTTGGCAGAGTCTGCCTTCAGTAGGCTCGTAACCACTCAGCACCAGTCAGACACAGCTTGTATCAGTGAGAGGGCAGCCATGCCTAACTCCCCTGGTACTCTCGTTCAGCACGCTCTGCGTAGTGGAAAAGCTAAAGGGAAAATATTCCTGACAGTACTTTTGTGCCAGCCGCCCTCCCCCTGGCTCTGCACCGTGCCTCCAGCTGGG
>VXAA01004291.1:72583-149104 GCA_013399115.1 Anseranas semipalmata
CCGTGGCCGGCCCGCCGCTCCCCGCCCCCCTCGGTACAGCGAGTTGGGCGAGCCCGCTCTGCCGGCCTGAGGACACCGGGAGAGACCACAGCGCGGGGAGGGGGGAAGCGGCACGCGGAGCTTACCTGCGCGCCGCCGGCTGGGCTTCCCCTTCGCGCTGCCCTGCGGCCTCCCGGCCGCCATCATGGTGGCTGCCGGCTCCCTCCCTCTGACCTCTCACCGGAGGCGGAGCCGTCTCGGCGTGGCCCGGGCCGGGAGCGGCGACAAGCGGCGGCGCGGGGCTGCTAGAGCGGCAGACGCGGAGGGGAGCGGCCGGCCACGGGCTGAGGCGCTGCGGGGTGGAAGCCCGGCTCCGCTGGCGGCCCGCTGAGGGGAGGTGAGGTGAGGTGAAGTGAGGGGAGGGGAAGGGAAGGGGCTTCGTGTTTGTTTTTAATCCAGCCGTGTGTGAAAGGCTTAAGTTAGCGGCCTCTTGGTATTGGCCTGTGTGTTGTACCGCTCCTGGGGAAGGGGCTGAGGAACACATTTATTAGAGAGGAAAGAGCTTCTTGAGTATTAATAGCAGAACAATTCTCATTATTTAGATGCTGGATGCTTACCGCTGAAACCACTGAAAAGATATAATTAGAAACTGGATTGAGTATTAAGGCTTGAGACCGTCTGCGAGCTTAACTGGCAAATCCCCACAACAGCACGCTGCTCGGGGCATATTTCAAGGCTGTAAGTACATTGCAAAGTTTCTGAGGGCGGAAAATGCAAAAATATTAGCGTTCGAAAGTGTATTTAAATTGTTTGGGGCAGCTTAGTAACAGCCTCCAAAATTAAGAGCTCAAGCAGTACATTGCGTGTTAATAAAGTGTATGATAATCACAAAACTGACAAGATCAAGTTAGAAACATTGCTAGATTGCAGTGAAGTAAAAATGTTAAAATAGGCAGTTGGGAATAGAAAGTTACATGTTCTTTGAGTAATAAAATTCACACACATGCTTTTTAAGCTATTGTGAGTTGACTGGTTTTTATAAATAACCAAATAGCTTAGTTATCTAGATGTTGTGTTAGGTAGCTGAGGTCAGACTTAAGAAAGGACGAAGGACTGAGGATGTTACATTGAAATATCTGTATAAATATGAAGCTTGGGTGTTTTGATGAGTAGTTTGCCAAGTATCCAAGTGCAGAGGTAATTGACAGTCACAGTGATTATATAAACAGGTTTAGGCACATGGAATTACTCAAAACTGTAAAGATCATGACTGCTGCTCTGATAAATAATGCGATAACTGAGCTTGATTTTATTTGTAACTCATGATCCTGATAGTGTAAAACTTTACATGTACCCAACTTTACTGAAATGTTTACTTAGTTACTTTCAGCAAGGAAGTTTTTAATTGTATCTAGAGGTAAAAGGCCACTGAAAAACCAACCTAGACACTAGAGAGAAATAAATGATATTGCATATGCAGTCTTGATTGGACTAAAATACTGTTGATGCAAACTGGCACGGTGGCTGGATCAGCTGTGCACATCCCAGGCATCAGGCTAGAATATGCTAGCTGGGGCCAAGAAGAGAGCTCATCCGGTGAGGATATTCACAGAAAATGTAGTGGATCATGGGAGTCCAGGGTTGGTATGCAGTGAGCCCCGACTTGCTCTGTATTAGTTGCAGTTTTCAATGTCCATGTAGTAGCTAAGGCCTCCTGACTTCTTAAGATGATCCTGATGCTACTTAAAAAATTACTTCCCTGTACATAGAATGCAGGTTGTTTCCTGGCTGTAATACTATCTCCAGCAAATATGGGGAGTAGAATAATATAGTATGCATTTTTTTAAAAATACATTTTTGCTGTTTTTTTTTTTTAATTATGTAGTCTTTGTAATATCTGTCCATATAGATTGTTCTCATTTCTCTATTGGGCATTTTTTTGATAATGTGATTATTTTTCAGGCTCTGTATTTACTTCATGTGTTTTAATAAGTGACCCTTTAATTCATAATAGTTTTCAATGCCAGAAGAACAAAGTCAAACCATAATGGCAGTTGATGAACTTCAAGCCATAATACAAAGATGCGTAAGTACTTTTCTCTTTGTAAAAGTGACAAATGCAAGCAGTGCAAGTTTTTCTTTATGACCCCAAAACACAAGACATTCATTAGCAGATCTCCTCGTTGGGCAGCTAGGTTCAGCCTCCATGTTTCATTGACTTCTCCATGGTGCTTATCCCAAGTTCTACCTCTTGGAGAAAGAAGTGTTCTTCTCTCAACTGTACCTGTCTGAGGGAACAAATCACCAGCAGACTGTTGTAGAAAATACATCTTCCACATATCATGCTGTAGTTTAGACTTAGAAAGTGCTACTGAAATACTGCTTTGTCTTCTGTGGTAGCTCTTGGTAACTTCTAATATGTAAAGGATGATACATAAGAAAAGATAAGCTATAGTGACACTACATCTAATTTTGAAATGAAGGCTTAGGTTTACCTATTTTTGATTTGACTTTTATAAATGTGGAGTTAAACGTGCATATTTTCTTTTCAGCAAATTCTGGAAGAAGCTGATTTTAGAGGAGAAGACTTTAATCTGTTTCAGGTAGCAGGTCAGAAATGTTTAGAAGATGGATATGCTGCTCAGTTATTAGAAGTAATTCAAAATGAGAAAAATAAGGTAAGTTTAAGTTTGCACTATGTATTAGTTGTGCATAAAGCACATTTCAATAGATAAAACTGTGTATTAAAAAGGGAAGGATACTTTCACTGTGGAGCAAGTGTGTGCATATGAAAAGTTAATCAGTTGCTCTGTGTTAAGTGAACATTCATGTGTAACTTCAAGTAGCTTACAGAAATCAAGTCATGGTAATCCTAACAAAACCATTAATTTTCTTTCTTGTGAGTTAAGGAAACAGAAAAGTGATGCCAAAAACATAGCTAAGGGAAAAGTGCCAGTGGCCCTCTGTTGCAGGGCAGGATTTCAGCTGATGCACTGAATGGCATTTTCTTCATGACAGCTGGTATGGTGCTGTTTTAGTTTTGTGGCCAAGACAGTGCTGATAACATGCTGTTGTTACAGCTGTTACTGAGCAGTGCTTGCACAGTGTCAGGGCCTTCTCTACTTCTCACTCTGCCCCCTCAGCGAGCAGGCCGGGGGGTGGCAAGAGGTTGGGAGGGGACGCAGCTGGGACAGCTGACCCTATTTGATCAAAGAGAGATTCTGTACCGTATAATGTCATGCTCACCAATAAAAAGGGCGATAATCTTTCCAAGGTAGCTGTTGCTCAGGGACTGGCTGGGCATTGGTCTGCCGGTGGCAGTTGGTGAGTGACTGCTGTAGCATCACTTGATTTTTTTCCTTTTTTTTCCCTTCACTTATTAAATTGGCTTTATCTTGACCCATGAGTTTTTCTCTGTTTTGCTCTTCTGTTTCTCTTCCACACACTGCTGTGGGTGGAAATGAGCAGCTGACTGGCGGGTGCTTAGTTTCTGGCTGGGGTCAAACCACCACAGATGGATATAATAATACTGGTCAAAACTGTAAGAGTTGACTAAGCTGATGCTAATATAAGAGAAATCATGTGTAGATGCTCTGGGGAGCTGGGAAAATTTACTAAATTATACACAGATAAATAGGAAGTTCAGGAAGAAAGTGAAGGATGGAATGTTTTCCCAGTGTTACTGGGGGTCCCAGTCTAGTTATGAATTCTGTGAGTTTGGTGTAACAGTTGAAAATCCTGATCCCTTCACTTTAAACACATTTTTTCTAAACTTTCTTTCTCTGCTTTGCTTAACCCAGAAAAAAACCTCTACGTAGTCCTGTTTGAAATGTACTGTCATATAAATTTTTGGAACTATATACATGTTAGAATTAATACATTAAAGAAAACTAGACAAAATATGCAGCTGTGCTGATAGGTATGGGGAGAGAATACAACGTATGTCAAGTACAGAACTTTATAGTAATAGATGTTAAACTTTCAAAGACGTTATTACGGTATTGGTTGCAACCAGGACATTGATCTGTTGTCTTTTTTGACCTTCATATATGCAATCTTTCTGGGTTTAGAAGATGTCCAGTTTTGGTTTATTCTCTGAAAATCTGTTTTGTAGGTTATCATCAAGAATATGGGTTGGAATCTCATTTCTCCTCTTGTTAGATGTATTTTAGCATATAAACAGGAAGATGATAAGCGAGAACACTGCCTGAAGATACTAGATCAGTTGGTACAGGTATGTTTTTGAAATACATGGTTATAATAAGATAATTGTAGGGAAGGGGAAGGGAGAGGTCCTTTTCTCCTTCTGATTTCCAAAGAAAACAAGGCATGAATACTTCTGGGTTATTCTGTCTGTTCTGCATAACTTTTAAGCTCACAAGCCAATTTTATCTGAAGTAGACTCAGAATTAGTATTCCCAGAGATAGTTAACCTTTTAACAAATCTTGAGAAATTATTAACTAGACAAAAAGGAGAGACATAGCAGTACTCAGGAAAGGGTAGCTAGACCTCATCTGATACAAAGTTCTGTAGTCAGTATAGCCACAGCAGTGCTGCCTCGTCTTCGGCAGTTGCAGTATGACAGTGAGTATCTGACGATTCTGATGGAGTAATAGAAAGAAATAAGATTTATTCTGCAGGAAATCAGTTCCCTTTCATTCATCTACTTAGAAAACAACTTGCAAACTGAGTGAAATTCACACTGAAGTTTTTCTTTTCTCTCAACTCCTAAGGAATAACTTCTTACTAAGGTACTGTGAGGTGTTTGTAGAACATAGAAGTCAAGTTTAGTGCCATTAGATTTGCTATGTTTTCAGCTTACATAAAAGCGTACATGCATATACACTCTACAAAAGACATTAACTGTAGGGAAGTATTTATTGTTTCATACGTGTTTCCTTAAAGATTATTTTGGATGTTCTGATCTGCTTTCTTAATATTCAGGAACTTCTGCATTGCAGTTTGTTTGTGGTGGTTTTGTTTGTTTGTTTGTTTGTTTTTAATATCTTATGACCATGGCAATTAAAACATATGTGTTGTTCCTCTCACAGCTATGCAATCCAAAGGAACTTTTTTTGGGTTTACTTGAGCAGATTGAGCAGACATCAGGAGAGCATGTGTGCCCAACTGTCATGTTACTGCTTCAGCCTTTGCAGACAGGTAATAGTCACTTTCTCGTGTGGTTTCTGAAGAAAATAATTTTCTTATTTACTTATCAAATTAGTTTAACCTTTGCTGGAATAGTTGCAGAATATTTCTGTCCTGACATGCTTTACAGTCTTATATTCTGCAAAATAACACAAAGTGTAATTTCCATGCTTGTGTTGGCCTGTTAGAAAAAAGATTTTAGATGGGATTGATAGCCTCAGTTGACAAAGCAACATTCAGCCGTTTGTCATCATTCACAAAAATTTGGTCCTGTGACAGTTACGTTTACAGATGTAAAACATTCATATTCTTGTTACAGAAATAGAATTACAAGGACTTGGGGAATTCTTCATTATTTAACTTATAAAACATACAATTCCATATTTTCATAGTATAAAACTTTATTTGTAATTAAAGCAGGTTGAAATATTTGAGTTGAAAAATTGCATTCTTCTGATTTGCATACAAAAACGAAAAATGTTGGGTTTGGATACCAACTAGATAGGTAACAAGTAGTAGTTTCGGTCTTGGTATGTGAGATCATGTGTGTTGTATCATGTTTAGGTCCAATTGTAGCAGTCTTTGAGATGTGTTACTGAGTTACGTTAGAATTTAACAAGAGAGGCATTTTGATAATGAGAGGTATGTGTTTTCCTGGGTAGCCGACTTGCAGTTAGCCTGCACTGAGTGCAGTTTCATTGGAGAGCTGCTTGTGCTGCTTGCTCAGTCTGGGAGTTGGTTCTGCCACGGAGTATAGAACAGTTCTGGGCTGCTTCAGGAAAAGTCAGATCTCAGCAGAAAGGTTGGGTTATTGTCTTCAGTTTTGCCAAGCACAGAAAGAGTAAAGCAGAAAAGCAATAGTAAATTGGTATTCCAGGTCAGGTAAATGAATGTTATTTCACTTAGGCTAGTTCTAGAAAGACAGGTTTTTTGGTCTTCATGACTGTGCTACAGAGAAAGGAAGAATGTGTGGAAATGTGAGACTGCTTTAATATGTCATTCTTAACTGTATGGTCATGTTAAGTACAGTGTATTAGACTAACTGGTGATGTTGTTAAGTCTTGCTGTACTTGCTCATGTGAATTCAGGTATTAGTCCCTTTCCTCCCCTGAACCTAAAGGCTTTCTTATGCAGTCACATTGTTTTCTTCACACTTTCCTCCAGCAAGTAATAACTTAATGTCTCAAAATGTTCTCTTTGTTTCAGTGCTTTTGAAACTCCAGAACAAGAAGGCCTACTCAGTGGGCTTATCTTTGGCCATGATTATGAATCAGCTTACTCCCTTGCCTGTGCCTTATACAAAACAACAAATACAGGAAGATAAACTTGGTCTCTGTCAATGTTGTAATGCAGTGGTGGACTTTGCTAAACCTTTTGTGAATGAAGTTGTTAAAAACATGGAAAAGTCATCAGAATACAATGACATGGAGCTGAAAGAAGAATTATTAAAGTTGTGAGCATTTTATGTCAGCTTTATATATTTCTATAAAGTAACAAAATGAACAGTAGGCAGTTATAGTACAGGCAGTAAATAAATCATCTTATTAGTGTTTTTATAATGCTGCCAAAATATAAACTAATGCTGTATTTCAGACACAAAAACAAACAAAAAAATCCTTTACATTTTTATGAGGTGAGGGAAGAAAGGTAAAAATATTTTTTTTAGTACAGGGAAATGTTAAAGAAATATTAGTCTCTGTGATATGGAGCTGATTTGGTAGTCTTGCACTTCTACTCAAAGGTACAACAGTGAGGATCATCACATTCTGGAGGTTAATTCTAAGGAATGCTTCTATGGGAGACTTTTTTATTCTTGGAATATTAGGAATAGCAACAGCTAATATGAATGTAGACCTTGTTGGTCATTAATGACATTACTATGGTCTCTATTTGTGACCTTGTTGGTGTTTTTATGTTTCACCCCTTTTTATTTCAGCTGTATGAAAAGCCTGAAATACCCATTATTGACAGCTCAGCTTGAACAACTTGAAGGCATTGAAGAACACCCCTTTCGGCATTTTGCAGCTGAAATTACAGTAAGTGCAGTCAAAATGAACTACAGCGTTTGCAAAAGGAGTAGTATGGTTCAGAATTCCCAGTAATTAATTGTGGAGCTCATTTTGCTTCCATTATTTGTTAGGGTGATGGCTTACCAGGCCCTGTCAAATAATGCAGGTAGATAAAGGTCTGGAACAGTTTAAAGTTCCTTCCCTGGAAATTATAAATCTTACAGACACAGTTTTGTTCCTTGATAAGCCAGTTTGGTCTGCTGTCTGAATCTACTTTGTTCTGATTCTTTTTCTTGGTGATATGTGATTATTATTATTGGAATATCTAAAGGATTGTTTTTGTTGCAGTATTAGATGAAGGTAAAATCTAAGTATTAATCCAAGTTTTGCGCACAGAGAAATCTCTAATGTGCCTAAAGTGCAGTGCCAGCTGACTGTTAAGGAATGTAAATTGATGTTTGACTGCTGATGATGCTATGGCTGGAAATTCAGTGTGAACATGTCCACTCCATGCTACTAGTGCTGTTACTCTGGTGTTGAATGTTTTGCATAGCAGCTGTGTTTTATTAGAGCAAGATTAAGTTGTTTCAATAACCATGGATACACTTGTTTCTCATCTTAATATCAACTCTGTGAAAGAATAGAGTTAAGTTAGAGCTTTGAAATTTATTCTACCTTGTTATCTTTGGTTAGAGGAGGAAAACTCACAAGTCAAATACAGAAAAAACAAAAGTTGAAGAATGTGTGGAGGAAAATGGAAGTTTTAGAAAAGGTAGAGTAGGGGGTGAAGCTGGCTGAGGAACTGAGGAAATCCAAGTATCTGAGGAAGAAGGCTGAAATTGGCTGTGAGCTACGAACCAGGGAGTTAAAAGAAAGGCAGCTTTTTATATGTGGAGGAACTAGTCCTGGAAAAGTGGAGAGACTGGGTCAGGTTGTCATTTTGTGAGGAGGGAAGGGCACGCTAAGACGTGATGAATCTCAAAAGGAAGACTTGGAGCCAACTGGGATGAGGAAAGCACATATAAATCTATGTATGTGTATGCATGCACACAAAGGAAGTCTGGAAGTTGCCATGCGATGCAACTGTTTCTTCTCCAATTTGTTTTTAAAACTCTAAGAATTTATGCACACAAAACTTTATGTCCTAATGTTAAGATTGTAAAGTGAAGCACACTAAGCAGTTAGCAAAACTTTTGTTTGTTTTCAAACATAATTGGGTTTTCTATCATGATCACAGCCAGTTTTTTCCACAGCATGTCTCAGTCAGCATAGGATGGAACTACTGTGTGGATCAATCCGGGTTGTGCAATGAAAGAGAATCTTTGTGAGAATTTTTCTTCTTTTATTGCAGAACTTTTAAGATGTGCAGTGATGGAGGCAGGGGTTACCAGAAGATGATCTAATGGTTAAGATGGTTGAAGGCTGCTCTGAAAAACTGTCTTTTATCCCTGCCTCTCCTGTTAGGCACAGTCTGAAACTATGTTTATTACACTAATTATGAATTGCCTTTTCTTCATTTTCTCAAGAAATTCACTTCTGATGTTTGTGGAATTGGGTAATGAGAGCTGCAGCTAAGGTCAGTAACAACAGGCTTTGACTATATGACATCTCATGTAATCCTAATTCTCCAAAATGTCAGATCCTGGATGTTTGGTTTGGACAACCCTGGAAGAGTGAGTTAATCATGATCTCTCCACTTCTTCATAATCAATACAATTGGAATTACATAAGTGTGTGGAAAAAAGCACTTAATACTTGTGAAGTACTCAGGTGTCATTGTGTTGTGAATTACTGGAAAAGCCATACAAAATGATTCTAACTTCAGCAGATAAACATTGCATCGCATACTGTTTAGTGATCAGAAAGCAAAATACTGAGTGTTCTGTGAAAAACACAGGGGTTCTGTGGCATAACGTGATCATGAAACTATCATTATTCATAGCATTTGTGGATAACGGAGCCAAATTGGGTTTTTGCAGGGTGACTTATTTTGTCTTTTGCTAACTTCTGAGTGCTTGACTTTGCTATCTTAGTAACATTCTTCTGACAGTGGTGATTTTTCCTGGATTTTTTTTTGTGTGTGTATGTATCATAGATATTCACAAAATGCTTCTAGTAACCAGTACGTATGCTACATAAGAGATTTTACTGCAAATACAGCTTAAGCTTTGAAAAGTATTTGGTATGCAGTTTTTTAAAGGCGACTAAATGAAATCTAACTTTCTTTTTTAGGACATTTTGCAGGATATAAGAGAATTGATGCCACTAGTATTTTTACATCATAAAGGCAGAAGATCATACTGGGAGAATCAGGAGTTTGAGGACATAGAGCGAAAGAATTCTGCAGATTCTTTGGCATGTCTGTCATATCTGATGTTTGTTCATCATTTTGGTATCAATTGCTTTCCAATGGTATTTAGGTAAGAGCTATTTTTTCTCACTTATCCTAAGTTTGTACTTTTAAGGTTCTTTCTGAGCAGAATAAAACTTTTTATTTCGAATAGCTATTAATGAAAACTGTATTTTTTTTTTGGCAACATGTATGCATTTAATATTTATGTAGCTTAAGAACATACTTCAGTCCTTCAGATTACTCTATTACTTTTTAATTATAGATGAGCTGACCTTTTAAAGAAACTTCAGGATTTAGAAACTTAGGATTTGTCAAATGCTTAAAATTAACATATATTAAAATTTCAATTATAATTTGTATTTGGCATCTGTCTATAAATATATGAACAGAAATTTGACTTACTGCTTTGTGTCTATTTCAAAACTATAAATTTTGTAAAGATAACTTTTATTGATTTTTTTCAAAAGAGACTAATCCTGTCAAATACATTAATTGTAAAAATGTATGCAGCTTTATGCAATTTAATATAAACCTAACTTTCTCTTTTAGTCCATCATACCTTCTGCAATGCAATATGACACATATTGAAGTGCTACTGAAAAGGTAGGATTATGTGATATTTGGAGTTCCAGATAATGTGTGAGAGGGTGTTTGTCCTATGGTTTATTTCTGATCTTTTAGAATAATTCATAGAATTGAATTTCAAATATAGCAAATAAATTCAGAGGAGGTTGTTAAAGCTGAGAGTTAAAATGGCAAGCTCCCTGACAAGATGGCGTTCTCGTTTCTTAAGCTATAACAAAGTTGCCTAAAACATTCATTTATTGTTTTTAGAAACTTTATTCTGAAAATGCAAAATTAAGGCCATTTATACACATGCAGAATAATTAGTGTATATTTACTTGTAACTCTGTAACAGTTTACTACTGACAAGACTATAATGATAATACTTATTTGAGTGTATTCTGGTATGATATGCAATCTGATTAGAGGTCACACTTTCTAGAGGAAATCAGACTTTCTGTATATTGTGTTTATTTTGCCTTCTATAAGAAGCAACGTTGACCAAATAATTTCTAGCATTGCTGTAGAAGGGAAGCTTTCCATTATCACTGCTTATAATTTCCTGGTAAAATTTAAACAAAATTTCCTGGCCTCTTCCTTTTAGGATTTGTTGTGTTTTTCTTTGGCTTGCAGGATTATGCACATGAAATCATCTGGGAAAAGTTTCATTTTCTTTGTTAATATCTTGATACCTGTGGGATATGAGTTACTGCCTTTGAGCATTAACAAATATTGAAAGGGGGGAAAATAATTAACAATAAAGAGAGGAGTCTAATTTGCAACTTTTCATCAGTCAATATATTCTAAAACTATTTGAGAGACATTATGAAAGTATCATATTTAGAAAGCAGAGTGAAAATTGTTGAGGGCCAAGTTCCTTTTTGACATCCGTTCTCCAATTCAATCCGAAACATCAGCAGTGTCTCTTTAATTTACAACTTACATTTAGTGTCTTTTTCTTTCTAGAACAGAAGAATCTATGTTATCTAAAGGACTTGTAAGTTTGCTTTTCCTTTAATCAAATTTCTGTTGTTAGAATGCTTATTCTTTCCAATTTAAGAAACAGTAAAACTTTAATTTCCCTTTCTTAGAAAGGTACACATGATAGTTCAGATAATAGCTTCGGAAATATTTTGAGGCTCAATTAGATGTTCTTCAGTCTTATAAACCTTTACATTTATTGAACATTACACACATGCATATACATTTAAATTACCATTACCACTTAAATTTGTAGCTCCTAGGATCTTTGGATATACGAAAGAGCATTTATAGTAAAGACAGTTTTAGCTATGAAATGTGAGCCATATGGAGTATCTTGTATATGTGCAAAGTGTTGACAGTTGTTGTTTTTTTTGTTTGTTTTGTTTTGTTTTTCCTACTGCAGGATCTGTTTCAGAGCTGTTTATTGAGAATGGAAGATAATAACCTTCTCCATCAGTATTTAGAATTAAGAGATTTTATTAACGTACCTCAGGTAATAAGAAGCAATGTACAGAAGTTTTTGTAGTTGATTATAAATAATACCTAGCTGTTTTCTAGGTGTTTGAAAGAGGACATAGTACTGAACCTTTATACAATTGTGTTGTCAAATTGAAACCTGTAGTGTCATCTATACAGAATTGTTTGTCTTTTTCTACATGCTGCAGCATGAAGTTACAGTGACAACTAAAATACACTTAGCGTATGTACAGGCCACTGAGGCAGCTGGGCACTGATCTTAGCTGAAAGATAGTGCTTGCTAATTTTTGCTTCTTCCTTGCAAATGTGCTGCTTGACTACATTCTTATTTGCACACAGCTGTTAGTGGGCTGGTTTTTTTTGTTTGTTTGTTAATATCGTGAATAGTTTTTATTCAAGATTTTTTTTTTTTATAGTGTGATGTAATGTAATAATCTGCATGTAATTAGAATTTACATTTTCTTTGTCCAACTGCAGGTATTGGTGAAAATTATGATCCTTTGTCCCATAGAGCATCTGGTATGTAATGTGACCCACAGAATGAGTTATGTGCTGATTTTTTTTAATTAGAATTAAACAGATAACATCTTTTTTATTATTATTTTTAGAGAAAGAAGAGTTTAAATATTTTGCAGTTGTTCATAGACAAATTTGATGCAGAGGGAAAATATACATTATTCAGGTATGCATCCAAATTACTGTAGATGGTGTAATATAAGCCTTGTTGCAACTTAACTGTTTAGAAATGCTGTCAGAAATCATTTTTATCTATATGGTAAACCACATTAATTTTATTATGTTAATTTGTGGATAAAGAATGAATTTCAATTGCTTCCCATAAAATCAGCTGTCTTATGTAACCCAGTTTAAAGGTTAGATATCTTATTTTTCTGTGGTAAAACTCCCACTTAGTGACTAAGGACATAATATCATCCAAGTCTTGAGCTAACCCTACAGACAGCTTTTAAGAGATAATATCTTTATTTTTGTTTGAAGGTGTTTACTGAAGACAAGCAACCACGCTGGTGTAGAGGGATACATTATTCGAAATATAAAAGATCAGGTTCACTTATCATTAACGGTAAGCCTATTACCATTAAAAAACAAATTGTCATCTCAAAATTCTATCTAAAATACGTATAACTTAAGATTTGAGTGATGCATTTAGAAAAAAAAAACACATTGAAAAGAAATATAAGATTGGGAAATAATATAATTAAAATATTGATTTGGCTTCTTTCTGCATATGTATTTTTACATTATAATTCTACACCTGAACTTTTAATTACACAGTCTTAGTGTATTTTTCTAATAGGTTGTTACCACCTTTTCTGTAGTTTAAAAACGTAGTCCTTAAAGAGGAACTACTTGGTATTTTGTTCTATCCTCGCATTTCCTCAATTACTGAATATAATTCAAACCTTACAGTCCAGACAGAACGATTAATTTTTCTCTTGGGTTTTATGACTATCAGCATTATATTATGAGTTCTTAACAAATGTTAAATTCTTCAGGAAGGGTTGAGCTAGATTAAAGCCATTTAAATCTAGTATTTTATAGTGATTTATACCAGGAAATTGAAAAGTTAATGAATAAATGATTAACTCTTTTTTTCTTTTTTTTTCTGAGTCACCTCAGCTGCTCCTCATACGTCTTACCCTCTAGGCCCTTTACCATTATGTTATTTATGTTAAATTACTTAAGATTTATTTATCTTTATTTGAGATTTAAATTTTGTACTCAGCTAAACTTTTTGTATCATTTTTCAGAAGGCACGTGACAACATTTGGTTTAGAGGACATCACCTGATCTCCCTTCTAGATTTAGTGCTTTTGCTTCCTGAAGGTGCTGAGACGGATCTTCTCCAAAACGCAGATAGGTGAGTTGTAATCACAGTTAGAGGCTTTTCTCATCTTTATTTATTTATTTTTTTTCAATCACTTAAAAAGACTTCAGACTACCTTACTACAATGAGAGGTATACTGTTACGTAATTAATGAATTGACAACATCAATATTTTAGATTTTTTTGAAATAGAAGTGCAAATGATCACTTATTTAAAACATCCTTTCAATTAACTGCGTATAGAAAAATGTTACAATGTTATTATATTGATGTTAACATTAAGAAATGAATTCCTCCTGCATTCCCCAAGAATATAAGGGCTGATGTCAGGTTACAGAGCTAATTGGTAAAGCATTCCTTCAGGAATGTATGGTTTGTCAGTTTTCGGCAGAAACAGAAGAATAACTTTAGCAATTGGAGGAACAAAAGAAACGTGGTGTGTTGCCTTACATGATACAGGGGTATAACAATCATCTGATGTAACTTCCAGCACACAGCCTTTTCAAGGCTCTTACACGGATTGCTGCTGGGAGCCCTGTATGTCATGAGTGGGAATACAGAAGTATCTCAACAATACTTGCGTTAAGTAATTTAAAAATAACTGGAAATGTCTCTGAAAATCTCCTGTACGGGAAGTCTCTTCCTATGTGATGAATAAAAATTGAGCTTGTAAATCAGCAGGGTGATGGTGTCCAAATGGACACATAACTACTTAAAAACCCAGATGTAAAATCCAGAGTTGGAGACGGTGCTACTGTTCATCTGGAAAAAGCAATAAATAGTTTTTTTTTTTTGCTAAAAAGTAGAGTAAAACAAAAGCAAAAAGCATATTTAAAAAGCACGCAAAAGTAAAAATTCAATACAGTAAAAAACAAAACTGTTAGACTAGTTTCAAGTCAACTGTGGATCACCAGTGATGTATATTATAAATCCTGTAATATAGTTCTCTCTTTTCAGAAAACTCTTTCCCTCGCAATCACTGACCTTGTCCAATCTGCTGCTGCTTTTAATCTTACTTGCAAAGTGTCAACTTTTGTTGTAACAGGGAAGTTACTGCTCACTGGTGCTCTCAGTTAAGCTATATTGCTCAACAGATAAGTGTTTTCATTTTATACAAATGGATATTCTTAGGATGTCTGGCTAATGGACAATTTAAGTTATTATCACTGTAATAAATGTCTGCACTTTAAATGATCTGTATTATATTTTTAATTCACAGGATTATGGCATCACTAAATCTGCTGAGATACTTAGTCATTAAGGATTGTGAAAGTGATAATCAAGTAAGTACCAACTGATTTGAAACTGATTGAATTTTGATTAGCAGAGGGCTGAGAGTGGGATTCATGTGAACACTGTTTTCCTCAAGTCAAAAACACATTTTTTGCATTTTTCTCCACAATGGTCAGTAATCCAGGAGTGATGTTTTACTTGGCTGCATTTAGAGATGTGTTATTCTGATGAAATCTGGTTGCATTCATACTTAACTGTTACTGTAAACAAGCTAATCCTTTTATTCTGCCTATTGAGTTGTGGTCACTGTCCATAATTTTAGAGTATGTCACCATAAAATAACATCCCTATCAAGTATTCCCATAAGAAAAAAATTGTTACTCTTGCTTATTTATTCACTGATTTCACTCAAGCCCCCAAGTGGATTTCTTAATAATGGATTTCTTTACAAACCTTTGCAGTTCAAGAGATCCAATTTATTCATCTTCACGTAAAATAGTTCCTGTGCAACATGCTTAAAGTTATTAGTGTTAAAATTTTTCAGAAAATACTTAATAATCATATTTAAATAGTTTTTAATTGTGCAAAAAAGTATTCTATATTTATGTGTGCTAGGTACATATTAAAAGCTTCTTTTGATTTACATCAAAAAAGTCTTGTCTGTAAGATCATCTTCTGAAGTAACGAAAGGAATTGATAGGCCTATCCAGGTTTCAGCTCCATTGCTTTACCAAATACAGCCTAGAATGTTTTATGCAGAAAGGCAACTTGCCAGGCTAAACTGCCCACCACTGTTGTTTACCTATGTATTTATTATAGCTCTTTACCTTCATTTTTCCTGTGTGTGGATGTTTGAATGTAGATATTTCGGGAACACTGTATATTTGAACTTCACAGTTTATTTTAAAAAATGAAACTGCATGTATGTATTTTATCCATATAATGTTATTTTGCCTCATTTTTAAGCAGGATTTTATTGCTTTGCTTGTAATCCCTACATCTTTCTTCCCTGTTTCGTTTAGCTCTTTGCTGTCCGAAGCAGTCAGCAATATCTGTTAGTGGTAAATCAGTGCAAACTGTTATTCAAGTGCTGTGTGGCTTTTCAAGGTAGTATATTATGATGGATCTGGGTCTTTTTTTGTGGGTATGGTCACTCCTGTACATCTGCAGCTGAGGGACGTGTTCCTGGATAGTGAAGGGAAAACTTACTTGAATTTCACAGCTGGGTTGATATTCAGATTTCATATTCCAGCAGCTGATTTATAAGTGCTCTGACGTGCATTGTGTCACTACAGCACTGAAGAGCCAGTGGAATTATTTGTGCTTAGTTTTCCGATTACATTCCATTACCAAATGACTACTTACACTAATAATAAATGCAATTTCTCTTGACTCTTTCAAATCATTATGTTCCAGCATTCCTCTAACTTATGCAATTCAGTAGCTTTTTATCTGCTATATCTTGTAGTATATCACTTATCTCCTTAGTACTGAACATTTTGATTTTGCATTAAAATACTTCTTAAAATTAGTGACAGTGTAAAGAAAAAATGCTTTTCAGTTTTAAAGTACAGTAAAGCCTTTCCTGACTTCAATAACCAATACCACTGTCAGACGAATATTCCAACCAACAGATAACTATCCTAAGGTATTTTGTTGTTTTTCCCCAGTTCCTCAACTTCCTTTATGATTTGGAGTAATTGACTTTGGCATCTCACTTTCTGCTTCTAAAATACAGGAAAAATTCTGATCCACTTTTAGAGCACTTTTGGGTTCTATGAATACAAGCTTCATAAGTGCCTAATGATGTTATTTAAATAGAATAATAATAATATGATTGGTAGTGATTACTAAAACCATCATGAAAATGAACAGTAAAAATAGCTTTCAATTGCTGCATTTCTAATTTATTATTTAATTAGTATTGATAGACTATATCTGTTTCTCAGATTTATGGAGTGATTTCAATTTAAGTGCTCATTAGGGCCTACTCTATTTCATGTAAATGCAAAGCTTTGTAAGAAAAGAAATAATTCCTCTTTTATTATTATTAAAAATCTATACATAGTAGCACACAATTGCTGTAACAATTCTGTCTAGTATCTGCTGTAAAGAATGTCCTTACAGTTTGAGGAGAAAATAACATCACCTCTTCTGAAGTTTTCCCTTACATTTAAGCCCTGTCAGTTCTTCTTGACTTCCCCCCTGCCTCCCTTCATACAGTGCAAGTGGGATGCAAAGAAAATCCTTCCTTTCATGGCAGTTCAGATGTTTTGATTGCTGTGTAACAAGCATTTTCACTGATCAAGTATAAAAATCAGATTTTTCTAGATAGTTATTCTTTCATTTCAGCACCATTCATGTGGAAGCAATTACTGGTCTTCTTATTCAATCAGTTAACTTTGTGTCACTCAGCATTAAAATTTGGTGAATTATCCCCTGTAATCAACAATACCATTTAACATTGAGAATTCTTATTTTTATCATCTTTACCCTGCCCTTTGATGATACTGCCTGAGGAAAGTAGTCATATAAATGGCTCCTATATCTAAAGACACAAAGACTGCTTTATATATTTTTTTCTACAGCAGTTTTGTAACTACAAGCTTATAAGGTACCAAAGCAGTGAAGTTTTCCTCTCATGCTGCGTAACTTTGAACAGCCTTGCTTTTGAGCATCTTTTCCTCATATCTTTTGCTTCCTGAGTGCCATTTATAAACTCCTTTCACCCATCCCAAACTGGGGAAGAGGTTCCTGTGTCACTTTGGCTACTGTGCCTGAGGGCATAAATGAATACAGAGCATAACAACATAACAGATTTATTTTTTGTATTATAATTCTCTAGGGATTTCATTAAAATCTTAACACTAGTAGAACGCTGAATGTTTTTTCTGATTAATATACATTTATATATATATATACACACTTTATATAAACAATTTATATAAATATATATATATATATATAGTGAAGTTAACAAGGGAAAACAATTGTTGGGAAAACAATATCTGTACAACTGTTGGGAAAACAATATCTGTAACTAGATTGTAAAGCCTTTAAGGAGGGTCATCACTTGCCTGCAAATTCAGAGTTTCCAGTGCAGCAGAACCAGTAATGAGTCTGAACTCTTTTTAGTGCGGTTGCATGTGTATAGTAGCAACATAGGTACAGCTCAAAACAGAATGTGATTCTGCAGTAAGCAAATATCTAATACTTTTTTTGTGTATGGTTTAAGGTAGATTGAAATATGGTGCGTATTTGGTACGTGGTCTAAAAACAATAGGTAAAAAGACCTTAAAAGTAAGTATATATAGTTCGTACGTACTGGCAGAGTGTAATTCACCATGACAGTTGAGAATGCAAAGGCTGGAGTAGCAGCGTATCCAGTAACATTCCTACAGTGCTTCTTAAACTAAATGTAATATAGACAAGACCCTTATATTTGAGGAGCATGACGTTTAACACAGCTTTCATTTGTCATCTCAATACAATGTTAATTTAGGAATGTTAATTCAAATGTGTGTGCTATTTTGCTGCTGGATTAGAGGAATCTATAACTGATATTTTCTCACTGTACAGATTCTAGCCTGAGAAAGTGGCTACTACCCGCCCCCCAAGAACATGTCAAGATCCTTTCAGCTTTATTTACAATAACGAGTTGAAAATGTGCATTTCCATTGCTGTAGTTATCAGCCTACATACTAAGTTTGCCCCTTTTCTTGACTGCTTCATCCTCCAATTTTCAAAAAATAATTTTGAAAATGCAGGAGAGAGGGAGAAGAGCTTAAATATCTATCACCATGCTATTCTTGCTTAAGGGGATAAGTCTAAATTCTTTTTTTTTCTTTTTTCTTCCCAGCACAGCAGTGTACGTTATAAAGACAAGTCCAAAACTTCTGCTTGAAAACATTGCATTGTGGTGCTTCATTAAAAATAATTTGCAACCTTCTCTGTTTTGTTCTCTTTGAATAGACTGGTGTATGGACCACACTTGCTAAGATTGAGAAAAATTTTTTAAAACCATTGCATGTAGGACTCAATATGTCAAAAGCACACTATGAAGCAGAAATAAAGAATAAGAAAGAAAACAGAAGAGGTTAGTTGTTTTCTTCTTTTTCTTAGCTCTATTCATATTCAGAACCTTTGGAAATCCTTTGGAAACAAGGAATCGGTGAATGCTGCATAGATCACATTTTTATTTAACTGTTGATGCTATTCCAGGTTTCAAATAATAATTCAGTAGCTGCTATATTTGATATTAATAGTTTTCATAATTAGAAAAATCTGAACTTGTTTATCTCTCTTCACATTTGTAAACCTTATGGAAACTTGACAGAAATGTCACATGAAGACATTCAAACCTTGTTCTGCATTTATACTTCTGATTTCAAGGTTAGACAGGAGCATCTAAGTCTCTCTGTGAATATATAGCCCTTAGGTTTCATACTAGGTGTGGGGAGGCTAACAAAGAGAAGAAATAATTCACATAGCAAATAGGTACACTCTTAAAGCCTGAAGGATTACATTCTGGATTTTTTTTTTTTTATCTGACACACAGAATCAGATTCTGCTCAGGGTTAAGCAGATACATTCCACAGGGAATGAGAGCTATAGCTGCTTTAGGCCATCTCTGTGTGTGTCAGATCCTCTGTTCCTTTGTGGTCTCCAGTATAATTAAGACAGCCCAAGGAAATTGCTTCTGTTGCCAGAAATGTCAGTACAGGTTTTTGCCCCTAGTCTTATCCTCTTGTGTTGTTATAAACTATGTAAGTACAAGGCAGAGTGAGGGGATTTTTTCTGAAGGTAACCTGTGGATATCTTTCTAAAGGGAACCCTTCTTTTAAAGAAAAAGCTTCCTAATTCAGTTTTTTCTCTTAAATTTCTCTAGCCTTTGACAAACCAAAGAGATCTGAGTTCAGGAGAGAACATCTAATTCATAAAAAAATAAATGGTTTAGTCTTTCTCTCCGGTGTATAATGTTTGTAAGCTTTATATTAAATTTCAAGTACGTGGTTTGAATGTTGGAATTTTCCCCTTAGTTTTCAAATTTGTCCTTGTAGTTTTGTCTGCTGTAAGTAGTCTGTCAGAAACAGAGACACCTGCAGCCTTTTCTTAATAAAATAAGTATTTCATGTCTGTATTTGTTGAGTCAAGCTGAAGGATCTCCTGCTATCTCTGGATGTGAGAGTATTAAAAATGTATCCAAAAAATGACCAGATTGTATATATATTTTTTTTTCCTTTTAAGGAGAATTTTAGCTATATAAAATTGTTTTAAGTTACAGATATTACCTGGTTAGTAATGTAGTCATACATCATACAGAAAGTGCAGAGATAGCATCCAGCTCAACCTGTCCTCTTAAAGTTCAATACCTTCTCTCCTCAGTGTTTGGTCAGTCTTTAGGTTTCTGCTTTTAACAACTACTGTCTATAAATATTAATATATTTATGTATGTGTGTGTGTGTATATTAATATATTATATTAAATGTGTTTTTTTATTCTAAAATTTATGTGGAACAGCAGCCTGATCTCTGGTACTTTTCTTCTACAGAGGCAAACAATTCTAACACAGTTTGTTCTTTAACTGTTAGTGAGGAAAAGCTGCCTGCCATGACTACTGAAATGCAGCTTCAGGTGAGTTTGCAGTTCCTGCCATGTTGTTCAGAAGTACTGAATTTTTCTTTTCAATATGGAAACAAATGCACGTGTACAGTAGATAAAGAAAATCGTTGTTCTAATAAAAATAACATGAATCTCCTCTGTCATTTCAGGTTTTGCACTCAGCTCTCTTCACATTTGATTTAATAGAAAGTGTTCTAGCTCGAGTAGAAGAACTCATTGAAGTGAAAGTAAAAGCTGTAATGGATGAAAATATTTAGGTCAACTGAAATACTTGAATTAACATACTTCTTGCAGCATCGTTCTTACTGTTAGACTTTAGTTGAAAAGGAGGCTACCAACCTTTAAAGAAGAGTAGTTTAGAGTGGCCTCTAGAAAAATTGCAAATCCTGCTCTTTATGTGTCTTGTTGCTTTTTTTTTTTCTCTTAATTTTCTTTTGCTGTTTTTATCTGTGATTCACAGAGATGGCCTATTTACTAAAATACTTCTCTTTAGAATTTGGTGCTTTTTCTAAAGTTTAGAAAGTACATCTACAAGTTTTTTGTTGTTGTTGTTATTGTGCTGTGGCAAGGAAGGTATGATTATGCATTTCTTGTTCTGTTCATTTTCAAAATATTTTTGGTAATAGTTGCTGACTGGTGTTCTGAATTATGAAGATTTTTATAAAGTCACTTGGAGAGCTGTGAATTAAAAAGCGCTGTTTAAGCAGTAGCTATTTTTATTAGCGATTTTTGATATTGACAAACAGGCTTCTATATTTACAAACAGGACTGTAAGCTATAAATAATAGACTATAGCAAACAAAACCAGGTTTAAAGAAAAACACATCAACCTTGAGCCAAATAAGATGTTAAAACTTAGTAACAGAACAGATAACTTGTGTTTAAAAATGCGCTGTGTAGGCTTCATACACAACTATTTATGCATGGGAAACCTGTATTTTGAAATTGTTCTGATCATTGTTATTTCTAAGGATAAAGTTTTTCTTGAGATATATTACATATTTTGGGAAGTTATTATAAACAGATGAATGCGTAAGTTCAGAATCAAATCAAATAATCAGGATGGTTTCTCTGTAGTACAGTTAAACCACGTTTTAATTTTTTTGTTAGAAAGCACATTGGGTATAATGTATGCTGTTTTTCACTGTATAGTTATTTAATATAAATTTTTGTTCCAAATGCATAAGTTGTATATACAGTCTTTTAAATGCAACAGTATATTTTAACATTCTATATTTTGTTTAAAATATAGCTGCTATATTTATGAATAAAAAAACCCCACTAAATTAATTACAATGCAACTGGTACTCCTGAAGCATCTTCCAAACTGGACTGTTTTCTATTATGTGAGCTTTTGTCATTGCCATTTTGTAACGAATATCATCTGCACATGGCTTGGAAGTCATCTTAGAAGAAAGAAAAATATTATGAGTAGGACACATTTCCTTTTAGATAAATGAATATTCAATATTTTATTTTTCAAATAGTACAACTGTATTCATCAGTTGTACTGATGAATACTGATTTCATTATTCATTATAATGAAATTTTAATGTTTTAAAAGTAGAATATTTAAGTAGATATTTAGGAATAATTAAGTAGAGATTTAGGAATAATGTACACAGAGGTGATTGGATGTATCCCTTTAGCTGCAAGACCTGTCCTAAAATAACTACTCCCATCAGCATTGCATCTGATTATATGGATAGTATTTCAACAGGGGCTGGTGTGGTAGCTCAGAACTAGTTAGATGGTATTGCTCCCTTGGCCATGTCCCTTATCCTGGGGCAAAAAAGGTGGTTTTTGTTTGTTTGTTTGTTTGTTTGTTTAAGGCCTTATGACCGTTAGGGACTCTCTTGCAAGAGCTCATTAAATTGGCTCTATACTGCATCAGTAAGAAATAATGTAATGGCAACTTATACATTTGTAGTATGTACTGTCATCACTTCCTATGGGGCTGTCCTGTTGAAATCTGGTGTATTCATTCTGAACAAGTAGAAAAGCAGATTCAAGTTTTTAGGATCAACAGTAATCTTAAAAGCTTTTAGGTTAATTCTGCATTAAGAGACCAGACAGCAACAGAGTCCATGAAAAGTTAGAAAGGTACAATGTTCAACACTGTAATAAGTATTTAACAACTGTTGCCATACAATAAATGAGATGTAGGTTACACACTTAAAATGATGAATGCTCTAAACAACTTAATGCTCATTATTTTTAGATGTCCACTTCAGGAAAGGATAAAACAAATTCATATTTGATTTCTAACATGCCATCTAACTTGCTTTTTTTTTTTTTTGTACGTGGGATGCTGCTAACATTGTTACAGTTAGCATCTAAGTTAGAATTCTTGTGGGAAAAAAAAGTTCTTAAAAATAGTTTAGTAAACAGACAAATTAATAATGTGTATGCGTACAGGATATGTTGCTGTTACACAGATGAATTACATATGTTAAGCTACAGGAGTAATATATTAGTATGTGCATCATTTAAAAATCCGCAGGTAACCAGAGTTTTCAGATAGCTATTTTACTTTAAGAAGCCATTACATATTTAGATCTCATTTTGATCTCATGCTGGTTCTGTGCTAGTAAATGAAATCAAGGCATCCTAACTTAACTGTAGTGACATCCTAACTTAACAGTGGTAAATAAGAGCCGATTTAGCTCTTAAATATCTCATTTGTTTTCATACATGCTATTATAAGCTTTTAAAGTTACCTTTAACAATAGTTTAAACACTTGGTTAAAGCATTTGAGCAACAGTCCTACCTCAAGGTATTACATGGATTGTGGTCAATATGACACAAAAAGTTCCATTAAGGAAAAATAAGTATTTTCTACGTTTTTTACTTTTCCTGGTTAATATACTTCTGAAGTTCTGAGGAGCTAATAACTTTAACTATATGTAACTAGACTTACCTTAGCTATAGTTAGCATTAACTTAACTGTTTCAGCACTATTATGAACTGGTATTATACGTAAATTGCTGCCCAGGAATCTGCACATCACAATAAATTAGGGTTACTTTCAGAATGCAATTTAATTGTTATGCCATAAAAACTCAAACAGCATTCCCACATGATGTAAACAACTTCTATGTCTGCACCACAGATTGCTTTTATCTTTAGATAAAGAAGATTCCTTTTATCTTTAAAGGCAACAGGAAAGTTCATGCTGTTTGTATACCTATCTGTCCCATTTCTATGCCATTTGTTTAGGTGCTAAAAATACTTTAGAATTTGAAGTACATCTTTGTAGTGTACTATCTAAATATAGCAATTTGTACATCAGTTAGATGTGATTAAGATAACGAGATAATTCTAAGAATTTCATGTGAAGACTTGGACATTCCAACAATTTAACATAGAATTAATTCTGTCTCTATAAATAATACTATTCATATGCATTCATGCTTGAGAATGGAATCTGAAGACTAAAATAACTAGCATCAGTTGTCATTCAAGGCAGTCATGGAAGAGAGGTGTCAAAGCTTAGGCAAGCACAGAGCTTCTCCTTAGACTTTTTGCTTAAGTGTGTTGTAACAAAGACAACCAAGTTAGCATTGCTGTCATTTTCTGTTGTAGAGCTAAAACATTATAGGGACTAAACAAGGAATGAGGAATTTTAAACAATCAAAAATGTAATCCAAAGAAAGGACCCAGCTGTTCAATTGTATACTCCCTGTGACCTTCCCTTGTGATTACCACCTGGTCTTCCCCTCAATCTGTTTGATGACTTGGACTCAATCATGTTAAAGACACTTGGTGGTTAGATACCTGATGCGAACTTGGCTGCCCATTCCTCTCATTAGCAAAGTAAATGCTATAGGTAGTGCCCTTCCCCAAGAACAGGTAGCCAGGTTGCTGTTAAGTTTTGCTAAAATCTGATGCAGAAACTGTGTTTTGATTCATGTTTAAGGATTAGGGGAATTAATAGATGTAATTTTGGCAATACTAGCAATTGGCTAAGCAAAGCATGAATGAACTAAGCACAGCAAAGAAGCTATTAGATATACTTTCCCAGATCCATGAAAATCCATTTCTATCAATATTGTTGCTTCCAATTACAGGAGGTTTGAATTTGGTTTGTATTGTTTTAATAACTTGATCGGTGGACAAAATACTGCCCATTAGAATACATGGTTGAACTTTGCTCCAAGGTGTTTAAAAAATAACATGGATTTACTGAGACTATTACTGGAATGCTCATTTTTTGAGCCGTGATGGTAAAGATTGCTTCTCTCCCCATTCCCGCATAATATACACAACCCTATGCAAAGTGTTCATGATGTTGAACAACAATCCTATATTGTTCTTTTTTTTTTTTTTTTAAATCCTTCCACAATTGCAATAAAACCATACAACCATACATAAACAGAAACTCCCAGTAATACAGGATGACCTCTGAAAATATCAGGGGACTTTTTTTTTTTTTTTAACTCCAACAAGTGACTTATAGTTTGAGAGCATGGCACAAGTTGCAACCCCACCAATGCAAAAGCTCAGTCATTGATTTACATACAGTAGTAGAACTCCTAGCTGACAGCTAGTAACAAAGCACATGCATCTAAAATATGGTTGTGCCTTTCAACATCAATTTGGTGTGGCCTGCAATTATAAAACTATTATTTTTATTTTAATAAAATTACTGACTTGCCAAAGGGAATATATTTTCAAGATGTCACATTTGTTAGTGATCAACATGCTTCCAAATCAGTTGAATATAGGCACAAAAGTAGACTGAGAATTAGCATTGCCATCAGCTGAATAATATGTTCTTGCTGAATGGTGGCAGAGCTTTTAAGAGCTCTCATGAAAATTTATGGAATTTTCACATATAGATAATGGATTTCCTACATTTCATCCCATACACTCTGCTACTCATCAGCATTTTGGCAATGTGCCCTGGATTTAATAAAACTGGTGCTAGTTTCAAGGAGGTAAAGATCAAAGACTCCATTAGAATAGTCATTTCTTTGATGTCAAGAGTGAAAATCAACTGCAGTTAAGACTACTGTACCTACCTGAAAATAGTTTTGATTAGAAGTATGGAACAGAATCTGATAACTATTCTCAGCAGGTACTTACTGAAACATGTAAGTTTTCAGGCTTCATTAGAAATCACAGACAGTGCTTTAAACAGATCAGTTTTAATGTCCAGTTTGTTACTTTAAGTGTAAAATAACATTGATTATTTCCATTGTTCTAGCTTTGTATAATAGACACTGTTTGAAGTGAACAGATTTTAAAACCTGGTAAAGAATTTGTACTTTACAATAAAGCTTTTTCACATGAAGAAAACATACCTGTTCTGTTTTGAAAATGGCCATGAAAAGATGCTGACAGAACTAAAAAAAGAAGTTTAAGAAAATAGCCTAATTTTCCACTGCGAGAGAAAATCTTGAAAAAGAATTACATAGCCATAAAGTGATTGAAAGGAAGGGTATTTGCTGTTTTGAGGAAGATCCCCTTTCGTTAACTATGATGTGTCAGATTGATTCACTCAGCATTCTTTTCATTTTCCATTAATAAACATATTCTTTGGCTAATATTTTTTGCATGAGCAAAATAAAATTCAACTGAATCTAGGACTGTAAACTTATTAAACAGTTATACTTCATTTCTTCCTAGCAATAAAAGGTTTGGTTTGATGTTGAAATCATACCTTCTCTGAATCCTAAACATTATATTCCATTCTTGTGGTCCATGAAGAGCAGCTGACAAAACCAAAAAACTATTCCGATGTATGCTTATGAACTTCTGAATTCTTTCTAAAAACTGTTCTTCCCCTCTCATAAGCAAGTCTTGAGTGTCTGCCAGTATAAATGCAACACCTATTGAAGAAATTGATATATGTGTCATGGCAGTAATGTGATTAAGCCTTCTCACTACAAACACCCTAATCAGGAAACAGAATTCTTATTCGAGCACTAGTTTATAAGGCAACAGAACAAAATGTGAATGAATTCACACATCTTGACAGTGAAATGCAGTCATGAGATTTGGCCAGTAATTTGGCTAGTAATTTTAAGATACAAAACTCAGAAAATAACTCAGAAGTTATTTTCTACCATAACATCAAAAAAAGCGTTCAATCCACTCAAAGTACAGACATCTGAATGCCTTTGCAAGCAAATGCTTTGGGAACAAGAAACTGCTGTATGGAATGTATTTAGGACAAATGCAAAGACTGATTGAAGAGCTCAGCAATTCTTATTTCTAAATAAGATAAACAAATACACTTGTAACATTTTAAGATTAGGCTAAAATGTCTACCATGAAAAATGAAATTATAATCCCATAAACCAAGTTATTCTGAAAGGGAAAGTTAAGGTGTAAATTTAGGAGGCTTAATGACAGAGGATACAAAAGACTGGGCCAATCTATGCCCTGTTAATCCTTATAGTTCAGGAAAGCTTCAGATTAAGGATCTTGTCTACCTGTCTAAAGCATCTTCTGCTCTAAAAAGCAGATGATAGGTGTTTCATGTTTGCACTTTCAGTGATTTCCTAATCAAACCTGCTCAATCAACGAATCTTCTCCTTAACTCCCTTGTTACCACCAGGTCTGCAAACTCAACTGGAACAATTAAAGCCAAGGGTCTCAGTTCACTCTTGTATTTACAGCCATGAATGCTAAAGATCTTGATGGGCATCTTACATTTAAATGGCCATCAACATGTTTAAAATCCAAGGTAGAGACCTATGGAAACATTTAATCCACACAATTCTCTGTTCCATCCTCTGATTTACGTCCAATCATATCACAGCTCCTTCCACTACTGTATGACACTCCAGCATGGCAGTTTTTATTCAGCTCAGTGCAGCCTACAACAGAGCCTGATCTTGTGCCTCATTAGAGTTTAGGAGTTTAAGAACAAACTTCAAAGTACCGTACCAGAGAGAGAAAAAATCACAGATCCAATTTCCACTGATTCTGAATATCGAACTCGGTGTTGTTGCCTCTGTAGAATTGTAGAGATTTCATGATTCTAAATAAATTTTAACAGATTAGTTTTAAAATTTGTGTTCAGCCAACAAATTAAATAGAAAGATTCTTAAAACACTGAATGTTTATAGATGGAACTTCAGCATTATCACTTCAAAAATATTTTTATTCTACTTGCAATAAAGTAATAAAATGTTAATTAAACCTTTTCAGTTAATTAAATTTTGGAATATTTGTATTGGAAGATACCAAATCATTGAATGGCAATTTTGTATGCATACATTCAGTTTGCCATGGGAAACCGTTGCATAAAACATAAAGAAGCTCAAACATTTTACAGCCTATTTTTGTACAATATGCTAAAGGAGGATTTGCAGAAGTGAGGAACATATAGCAGTGTGTTTCTAAGACTTCAGTTAATTAGACTGCATTATTTTCATGGATGTCAGCATTTCATTTGGAAGATAATTCAGAAAATCTGTATGGGACATGATTTTCATTAAAGCTTTTTGACAGAATGCAATCCAATCAGGAAAACTAAAACATTGTGCTATGCAATATAATCATCTGCAGAATGGAGTGGGTTTGGATGTATTTTTCAGCCTGCAAAAAGCATTTCTGCAGTATGCTCTATAAAAGCTGCTCAAGACCACACATTTTAAAGATTAAACCACTGAATCCTTTTTAGCTAATAACATGTTTTGTAGATTACCCATTTAAAATGTAGCCAACCTGCCATATAGGGAGGTGTCATGGTTTAGTGGAAGAGTACAAAATAAAGTCAGGATGGCAAGTGTACCCTGAAGGACACAGTAACCAGAAATTTCATGCTCTGAATTGGTATGGAATGGGAACACTCGGTGACAGCTGCTTATGAGATGGAACTACAATTCTGGAAAAACTCTCTACTTCCAAGCCATTGCTGAGAGTAAATTATTTAATGCACAAATATAAGCAACAGCTTTAAGGAAAGGATAGCTGCACAGGTGGAAAAGGAAGCTCATAATGCAGACGTAACCAAAACTGATACAAAGCAATACCTTTGTAAAAGAAAAGCCATCTTAGAATTGTACTTCATCTATTTCCATATCTTTGCTCACTGGGAGTCTTTACTGACTCTTATGAATAAGAGTGAGTTACACTGGTATAGCTGATGCAATCACCCTCTGATACCTCTCAGCATATTCTGGATTAAGTTGCTCTTGAAACTGTTACCAAACTGGAACATTTTACAGGCTATCCTCCCAGGACAAGCAGGCAAATAAAAATAGGCTTTAAACTGAGGTGATTTAGGAATTAATTCAATACCATTCATACATTCATGCAGCAAAGATGGAGCAATAGCCTTGTTAGTCAAACTAATGTAAGCTATCCTTAATTGTGAGTCAAAGCCCTCAGCCTCTAAATTCGCTCAAGCTGGCATGAAATTGGTCTCAGCTGCAGGAACTAATTATCAGCTCCTTGAAAGCCCCTTTCACTTTACCAGGGAATTGATGTTAACAGATATAAATATACATCACTAGCTATAAGGCTATTTTAAACTGAACTGCATGCTTACTGAGTAATACTCTATCCCAATGTTGATACTGCACAGTAGAAAATAAAGTGTTTAGGGAGAAATTTGGAAATTTAAAAACATTCCTGATAGAATTATTTATAGTACTAATTGAAAACAGCATCAATACAGTGCAAAAGTGATGAGTCAGGAAGATAGGCCTAAAGCAGTATAACTCAGAATAGCAGGTGGCAAGAATACTAAGTATGTACAGAAGTAGCTAGGAAAAAAAAAAAGACAGCAACCAGTACTATGGTAGAAGCAACTTCAGATAATGTTGCTGCTTTATCCTCAAAAAGGCATATTAATTGTCATTGCATAAAATATTTCCATGTATAGAATGTAGGAAATGCTTCTTTCAGTGTTTCTTAGTGAGTCAGATGCTGGTCTTGACAAATGGTATTATACCTGCAGACCTGTACTCATAATAACTGTTGTTATCCATCTTGACTGCTCCTGCCCACCATTTTCTGTCATTTTTTTCACAGTTTTAATGGCTTTGCAATGAAATCTCAGCTGCCACCTTCTGAAAAGCTTGGGAAACAAACAAGAAAATAGAGATGAAAAATAAATTAAAGAGGTTAAATATTTAAGGCACAGGGATCCATTGAAGAAATGATTAGAAACCAGGGCACTATCCAATCCTCTAAGATGTTTACAGGTACCTGCTACCACTGAACTGATTCATATAAAATGGCTGTTACAGATCTAAATGGCTTTTTGAAGAATTTGCAACTGAAGGTGTTAACAGGGAGAGAGCAGCATAATGAACAGATGACTTCAAGAAAGCATTCCTAGAGACACTTTGATGTCTAGGGAACCTTTGCCCTATCTTCAAAGGGCACGTTTTTTACTGTGCTCCTGTTACAGTAAGGTACTTCGGAGAAGTCTTTCCCAGGCCTGCAGTGCAGCCCGGAGCAGCCCACCACACTGCAGGCCTAAGCAGGAGCTCTTTTCACGTATGTTTGCATTTCACTCTTCTGAAAATACTCTTCGGTACCCTGCTTTGCAGGCGTTTTCTACCTCAGGGAGGAGTGTTCGGTGCAGCGGGGACGCTGCAGCTCCCCGGTCAAGCGCCTGAGGCAGGCCGAGGCAGGCCCTGGCCTCCCTGAGGTGCCCGCCCGGGGCCCGCCGCCACCGCCTCACGCGCCGGGCGAGCTGGTTTGCACGAAACCTCGTGCCACTCGGTTCCCAATTTGCATTATAACAGAGCCTCTCCTCGTTTGAAAAACCTCGTATTGTCAAGGGTGCGAGCCCTGAGGCTCGGCAGGGCCGCGCGGAAGGCGGGGCGGCGGGAACTGGCGGCAGGGCAGCGACCTGCCGCCCCGCGCTTCCCGCCCTCAGGGCAGGCCGCCGCCCCGCCGCGCTCGGGGCCGTCACGTCCACGTCGCCTCCCGTGCCCGGCGCCTGTCCGCCTCGCAGCTGGGCGCGGGGAAGGGGCCCTCTCGGTCCGGGGACCTCCGGCATGAAGGGGCATCACAGAACACGGAGCTGGTGGCCGGGCCTCCCCGGGGTCCCATCTCCTTCCCGTGGCCCTCTGGAGGAACCGCGGCAGCTCCTTATTAGCGACGTGTGGCCGCTGAACCAACCTTCCCTCACGGGTTCTCGGGAATGAAGAGAAAGTAAACAAAACCTCCCAACACCCAGATGAGGTACGCTTAATTTACCGCGAAGAAAGTGGGAACTTCGCGGGAACTGAGGAAGCACCGAAGCCGGTGCTTTCTTCCAGCCCGCTCTGACTCCTGTCTGCGGCTCCACGTTGCCCTGCAGCCTGCAGGGCCTCTGGCTTCTGCTGAGATGCTGTTGAAAGCCCAGACATCTCCTAAGTGTCCCAGTAAGTCTTCTGGAAGCTCAGTGTTGGCCTGAGGGACTGCTGCCATACAAGTGTGATTGCATGACATTTTTAGATGATAAAAAGGAAGGAGAAGACCAAAATGTGGGTGGATCCCAGGCAGAACAAGTGGGTGCTATAAACAATAATGGCAATAAGTTTTCTTCAGCATAGGAAATATCTTGAGGGAATATTTTAATGGACAGCTAATTATGCAGCTGTTTCTGGGGAAGAATGTTCCAAATTATTTCTATGGTGTTCTAAATACAGAAGTTGGTACAAAAATGTAAAACCAAGAAGCAGCACCACTTCCAGAGAAAAAGGAATTTTGTGAGTATTGATGCTTCTTTTTCCATTATATAAGAGGAAACAGTGCTTCTTTTATACGGTGAAGAAGAGCTGGAGCACAGAGTCATTAAAAGTAGTAAAAAATAGAGCATTGATTCTCTGTTCGTCACCCAGTGGATGTAGACTCATGGCTATGTATTGAAACCAGTATTTTTACTGAAAATATGAGATTGTAGTAAAAGCTTATCCTTTTAAAACTTTTTAGAGAATTTTTAAATAGAAAAAAGTGACATTATATATTGTAAAAAAATCAAATAGCAAGTTATCTGGCTTGCTTAGGAAGAGACAGTTAGACATCTTAGTGATTTAAAAATGACTTTCCATCTTCTTGTTTCAGGTGAATAAGAAGTGGATTCACACCTGATGGCCACCTTCTGTTGGTCAAATGCACCTCACTGCAAGGGTACGGAAATGTCACGCTACTTTTGATAGTAAGTCAAATATTTCTAATTCCTAATTCTTATATTTCTATGAAGCATAAATGTAGAAGTCAGCATATTAAAGGAAAATAACAAGTACATGAGGCATCCAGCCTCCAGTGTCTTTCTGGGTGGCTGTGACAGGACCAATGAACTGTGAAGCCATTTCCTGTTACACAGTGGAGCCATTACCTTTTTGGAGTGCTCTGACTGCATACAAAAATCAGGGTGCTGAGAACATCAGGAATTCTTTAAAAGTACAATTATAAAATAATAAGGCAGTTTTATGGTGAGGGTTGATGGTCCAACTGACATCTGCTGACTTGAAGTTTGAATTTGTGCACAGTGTAAGTTTGTGTTTCAGTACTACAGGAATTCCTGGGGTACCGAGTAGGAACTGTTGTTGAAGGGGTTGTACTTGGTTGTACTTGACTTATAACACTATAGTGCCTTTGAATTATTGACTTAATATTTTGGAATATGTCTGATATGTACAAGCATTAAGTGAATTATGTCAATGGCGATGGAGAGAAAAGAATAGGATGGAATAGGTTGGAATAAAATGACAATTCACAATGTAAATATATTTAACAGGTGAGTAGAGATTTGTTTCATTCCGTGTAATATTGTTAGAAATGTATGGTACAAGAATAAATTACTACGTTAAAAAAAAATTATGAAGAAATGTAAATACTGGATTTAGGCTCTTGGGATGCCAGCAGATGTCTTTTTATCCTGTAGCCATTTATTACATATGAAGGGGCTGCCTCCCCCACCAACTCAGAACACCCACTTGAGAGGCATCGAAGTACAGTGGATAAGTGCAGGCTAATGAGAAAAAACGTCGGCTTAACAGAAGTTGCTTCCTGCCTGTATTTTGACTTCAGTTGTTATATTTTATAACTTGTGTAAATTCTGTGTATCTTAAGTTCAGGTGACAGAAAGTTATACTGGAAAGTTAATTGAATATATTTCTGCCTGTCATTGCATTTGACAATAGTTGGTATTTGAAATAAACATGAGACTCCTGAGTTAAAAAGTTCTGAGGGGAATGGACCCCACTGCCTCCTTTGTAAAAGCCACTGCTGCCTAACAATCATCTGGTCCAAGTTTTAGGCAATGGGAAATCTGAGGCCTCAGCCTAGGAACTGCTCAAGGAACAATCCTGATCGCAGGCCTAGCATTTGTGTTGCGATGCCATTTGAGCCTGAATCTCACTGTATGACTTGGCTTTCTCTTTTTATGAACCTAACATCAGGCTGAGATTTATCCTGTGGAAATGCTGTGTCACCAGCCTATAGACTTCTCATGAGGAAGTTGTAGCAGCAGCGCTCACTCTTACAACTTCTCTTAGGCCCGGCTCTTATTATGTGTTTCAGACTTTCTGTTTGTGGAAGCTCAACTGTAATCTTTGCTCTAAACTGAAACCTGGCCCCTAGACCAGGAACTCAACCTTGTCCTTAGCTTAGGGAGTAGTGAGAAGAGAAATCCACCAGCAGCCCTCAAAACGAATGTTTCTCTGTGCTCTCCTGGACCATATCCTGTATGCTCTGAATCAGCATCTTCTTTGCTACCTGATTTTGTAGGGCAGTCACACAGCTCCTTATCTTCCTTTTCTATGGATTCCTATGAAAAAACTCATTTTTCATCACACACATCACCTGTCATGTTATCTGATGACATGATCCAAGAAAAAGTATTTTTTTTTCCCCATTAGAGGAGAAGTTGGACTGAAGGTCCACTACATGAATGGAAGAAGAAAGTAATGTTTTTTTGCAATTTATAGAACACAAATTAAAAATGATGGCAGCACTCCACACATTCAATGAAGTACAATGACTCAGCATTTAAGTTACACATAGGATTTATTATTTCCATCTGTCATACACAAATCAATTAAGAATCTTTAATATGTAGCATGGTGAAGAAAGCTTGTGGGACTATGCAACCATACAGTGGTTCTGGAAACAGAAGACTGGGTTCACAAGGAATCATTTGGAAATATGGTTACTTAGGCCCTGGCTGTGATCCTAATTATTTATGTTTGGAAAGCAAGCAGGTTGAAAACATGCAAGCATTCAGTTTGAGAGCTTAACATGCTCCTTACTCTCCCAAAACTGAATGGTCAAGATATTCGATCATAAAGACATGGACTACAGGTAGTGACTCAAACTTCTCTCCAAATGCGTCCCATTATGCATATATAGGATTAATTTCAATTACTGGAGCATGACAATCCAGAAAATAGGGATTTAAGTTTCTTGCTCTACTACAAAGATACAGGCAGACCTCTTGTTACGGGTAGGAAATTTCACTTAGAGGTGGGTCTTATGTTCATGGCATGAAAATTACCTCATTCTATGACAGTAACGAAAAGTTTTTATGCTACCTACACTGAATCTGGCACGTACATATGTTTTGTCCTTGTTATACTAATCTTAAGCACATTGATATAATTCTACTGGAAGGCAGGATGTCATGCCACATCCAAAGGAGAGTTATAAAAAAGAACTGAAAAACTAAAATGATCTAACTAAACACAAGTTTAAGAAAATCACACATTTGTTTGATCAGAGTAAACCCAGGGTACCAGAGGACTAAGTAAGGATTGCAGAAATGAGGATGCTGTTGAATTTAAGTCATTTGTTACAGCCTTACTAATCCAAGTCTCAAATCGTTTATACAAACCCAAATTTTCATTCACATTGCCAATCTTTCTGTTCAGATGCTTTAAAATAGCCTGATTTTTATACATATGGATGTGATACCACTCACACTAACTTCAGGGGGAGCTGAGAAAAAGTCAGAGTCACTTTTACTTGGGTACATAAATACAGAATGTGATGGACTACCTGGGTAATTGGGTCAGTCCCCACATTTGTACATGCAAGTGTTCAGATTCACCAGAGTATTCAGTCAGTCCTGTCCACTTCAGTTGTCTTCTGTTAACATGCAAAAACTATTTTGACTGTTGGTGTCCTTGCTAACTGTATCTAATTACTGAGGTATAGTCAGCCCCCCCCAGATACTGAGGCTTCAGTTATTGGAGATCTGATCAGCATTTGTATTTTACAATGCAGTAGCAAAAGAAAGTTGCGTTTTTCAGGACTTTGATTTCCCTAATGGAACAGTCTTCTGAGCTGGGAACTTCAGCAATAAATCAAAGAGATCAGGGAAGCAACCTAATGGAATTCCATTATTAATTATCTCATACTTTAACTGCATCCAGATGGTTCGTCAGGATTAGAACCTCATTAAGTTGAGTACCATCTAGAAACACAAGTATGCAGAGTGCCTGCCCCCAGTGCCAGTTCCATTACCCTTTCTGAGAAGTGAACGTTAACCTGAAAGCCAGTCTGCAAACGTTTAAGCAGATTCACTCACGTTTGTCAGAACTGTAGACTAATTGACTATACAATGTAGATGATTATACAGCAAGTATAAAAGGAAGGTCAAATGCAAGAAATAAACAGGTATGCATGTGCATGCATACACTGTATAGCTAAATCACTTATTAGTTATCAAAGGTAAAAAATATATATACTGCAACCAGTATTTTTCCCTAATTTATATCCACATTTTATATAAATAATTTTCTTCCGCAACAGGTTTAGTTTCCTTAAACACATGTAGTAGTTGCCGATAGGAAGCTTGGTTTTAAATGAGCCAAAGAATGGATTTGAGCTGTAATTGTTCCAAAATTGAACACATTAAAGCTTATTTTTCAAAAACAGTATACGTAGCTTATAGCTATCGTGTTCAAGAGATATAGGTGAAAACCACTGTGGATTTTCTGCAAGAGATTAAAGCTTCTAATTATATTGGATTTCAAATCTCAAAGCCCATTTCCATGGAATCATCTGTTGTAACAAAGCTGCTACTTCTGACTCTATCTTTTGTCCTTAGTTCCTGCGTAGTCCTGGCAAGAATGTCATCTATCAATGTACAAATGTTAAATCACTCCGGTCATGAAATATTAACAGAATACATACAATTATGACTCCTAAATTGAAGTCTTTCTAGCTGCAATTTGTCACCTCTACAATTGTACGATACTGTAAGTTAGAATAAAACTCGAAAGCTGTGAAATACAGATATTGGAAAAATAGCATTTCTAATACATGCATTTAATACAGGCAAGCCTTGAACCTGCTTCAGCTGAGGTCAACAGGAGTTTTTCCTTTGACATTAGTGGAAGCAAAATTATGCCTGCTTTAATGTCTTGGATTTGAGCAACAGATGATCAACATAATAACAGTTCTTAATTTTTTCATGCAAAGGTTTAGATTTTCTGGAACAAGGTAGAAAGAGCATGCTAGTAATTATTTTGCAGATGGCAGTAATGTATATTCAAAGTTTTAAAATAGTCTCCCACAATCTGTAATTAGAACAGGTGCATTATTATTTTTTTTTGTATATATTCCCTGAAAGAAAATAAGATAGACAGTGTTAGGGGAATTCATATTATAGACAGACTTTGTGTGAGGAAAATGGGAAGTTCTTTTGCCCACTAGCTCCTCTGAAACAATATTAAAATTTGTAAGCTTGAGAATTCAGTGTAGTTTTGAAATAGATTTAAAACCTTAAGAAGTAAAATGTGGAATAAGATTATTCAAACATGTACAGTCAAATCATGTGTTATCCAGAAATTAAAAATATTGCAAGACATATTTCTTGTACTTCATTACTAATCTTTTTCAACAATACCCAAAGTAATTTTATTATGAGAATATTTTTATCTCAAATAACTATTTCCTGTGAGCATTTTGTTCCTGTCTACTGACTTAATTCCAATTTGATGTGCCACAGGCCTTCATAAGGCCCAGCAGCCTCATTTAACTTTGAAGTTACCCCTGCTTTTAGCAGGAGGTTAGACTAGAGACTTTGAGAGGTCCATTTAGGCCTGAATTCTTCTGTAATTCTGTGATTTTTCTGATTCTATAGCGAGTTTTTCCAAGAGAAAAATGACAAATTTATGAAGTATCCTTTCCACTACCCCTACCACAAGAGCAGACGTTCATCTCTTGCACTGTTACCCGACCACTTAGGGTAACAACCCAGACTGCGTGCTGATCTCATTTCATGCATACCTACTTATCTCTCCTGATCCTCATTTTAGGTCTCAGTCTCCTGATTTCTTTTGCTATATGGTATAAATATGGTATCTCGCCTTTAAAAGCAAAACAAAATATATTAACTGATGTCTTTTGCTAACTGTTGCCTGCCTCTTAATCGCTAAGCTCAGTTTCCTTCCTGATTTTCTCTCATACTCTTCCAAACTGGCATCTGCCAGCCATTTGTTCGAAGGAAGCCAGAATCTCATTTTGATCACACCTAAGAATATTTTCTTAACCAGCCTCAAAACTGCTGTTTTATCCTCATCTGTCTTGTGGGCCATCTTCAATAAAGCCAACAGTGCTTTTTTTTCTTATATTCTGCCTTCCTCATTTGACTGCTGTCACCACTTTCTTTATTTCCTTAGCTTCCCTAATTATTTTTTGAGCAAATCCTTTGGAAGAACCTCCACTTTCCTCAGTTTCCTGTAGGGGTCCAAGTGTTCGGGCCTCAGCTTCTTTCTCTTTTCTTCTCTGCAATATGGGATTTATTCCACAAATACAATTTTAGCTAGCACCCACATGTGAAAAGCTGGCAGAGCTGCTTCTCCAGTGCAATCCAGACTCCTTTCCAAGCAAAAACAGTTAATTTTGCCTACTGACATCACTGTTTGGAGGTCTAGCCTATTTTAAATTTAATTAATACATCCATACATGTTAAATATCCTTCCTTGTTTTTCACTTTCATAAAATGTCATTCAGGATAAGCAAAAACTGGGTCATCATCTTAAAGTCTGATTTCCAAGTCCTCTCCTATAAATTTCTCTCATTCCTTATTCCCTGTAGGATACGGACGTCTTTATCCATTCACATAACTGAACCTTATGTAAGCTGTCAGTATTACCTTTTGACTGCAACTTTCTCTTCTTAGGCTTTGACAAAAGCAATTTTATTGCTCTTACTCATTCAAAATGCTACTGCCAAGACAAATCCTTAACCATTATTTTGACTATGCCATCTCTTTCTTCATTGTCTTCGCTGATTCCCCTTCACTGTTTCATCAGGTGTACATACATTGCCTTTACTTCAGAGGTCATTCAGGACCTCGTACTCACTCTTCACTTGGGGCCCATGATACTAGCTTTGATTGCCTGTATATTAAGTTTTCAAACAAACCTTTGTCCATTCTCTCATGTTTTGGAGAAGAGGCCAATACACTGGCAGAATGACTGTCAGGAGATGTGAGCAGCGCTCCAGAGAACTCAAGTGATTGATGCTATTAAACAGATAGCCCCCCATACCTGCTTAAAGCTTGCACAGCCTTCTAAATGAGGAGGGAGGACTACTAAACAAGATCGAGCAGGAGCAGGACTGGTCAGGAATATAGATCCTTACAGCTCCCTCCCATTTTCCCTTCCCATAATGCATACAGAGAAAAAAAAAGTACTATTTAAACTGATAGTGCGCTGAAACCATTGCTAATCAGCTGAACAAATATTGACTCTGATTTTACTTTTCCATCCATCTGTATTTTTTTTTTAATCTTTTGTCTTAACTTGGATTATAACCACTCTGTGGGAAGTCCTTGTTTTTGTTCTGTGTTTGTACAGTGTCTAGCCAGTGGGATGGATGCTGGTCTGACTGAGGCTCACAGGCAGTCTGGTAATGAGAATTAAAAACAAAACTGCTTTCTGTTCCTGCTGCTTCTACAGAGACTATGTGGCTGTGGGAAGCTGAATTCTATTGCTACATATGCATCAACTGAACAATACACCAAATCCTAATCATGGTCTACTGCAAAACTGTTAAAGGATTGCAACAACATCAGTGGGGACTTGAGGAGAGAATCTGATTTAATTGGCATACTACAGCTGGAAAAGTAAATTAAAAAAACCCACAACCCAGTAATATGATACTTCAATATGACAAATGTGAAGCTTTGTGTGCCAGTTTTCAGAGTTACATTTCCAATTCAGTAAGAAGTTAAAAATATGGGTAAAGCAAAAAACAGACAGGCAGGATCCTTCTTTTACTTTCTCACTTTTCCTAATCTTTTATCTTCTCCTTTCCATCATTTCATTTAACATTTGAATGCCTACTACCTGAGTATGATCAGCCAGGATTTTAAAGTTGATTAAACTTTATTGTAAACATCTTTTACTACAGTCTTTTAGCACAGAAGTTGAGAAAACCCCATTCCCTCAACCTTCTGTGAGAGCCTCTCTAGGGTTTTTTACTCTAGAGTCTTTTACTGTGGC
The DNA here is from genome assembly GCA_013399115.1 of Anseranas semipalmata. Lineage (NCBI taxonomy): Eukaryota > Metazoa > Chordata > Aves > Anseriformes > Anseranatidae > Anseranas > Anseranas semipalmata. The sequence continues at coordinate 111,213 of VXAA01004291.1, forward strand.
TAATACTAGAATTCTTTCATTGATACAAAAGGTAATCCCCTTGCTTGTGAACTTGAAGGTGAAAGTTAAGTTTTCGTGATGATTTGCACTTCTAAAGGTTCTCCTAACTCCTCCAATGTGAAGACTGGGGTATATACAGTATATTATATTAAAAATATTATGAATTATAACATTGCAGAATATTAAAGCTGCTAAAAGCTAAAAAGAGTAGGGAAACGGTTATTATGAGACTGAGTATCTTTCTTGCATGGGTTTTGAGTCCTTCATTGACATAAAGAGAAAGCAAGGCTTTATTTTTTTTTCCCTTTCTTGATATTAAAGGATGAAATACAATTCTTTCTCCATTTACTTTGGGGAAAATAAAGCATCACTTCTACTTCTGTATCAGAATTTCAACAAAATGACTTTCTTGAGTAAACGTTTTGCCTCAGAGCCCTTTATTATATTAAGTTCAAAGACAAGTTATGACTTCTTTAGTCATATGCTGGGGCATCTTGTTATTTCAACACAACTGAGTTTCTGACTATTGGCAAAAATAAATGAAGTTCCTAAACAAAATTAAGGTGCATTGTCAGAATTCTGCAAAAGCTTGCAAAACTGACTGTATTATCAGTGGTTAAAGCCAGCTAAAGTTGTGTACTCATCTTAAGTAGTCTTCATAAAAAAATGTTAGTAGTCTTTTACTGCCATATGGCACCCACTTATGAAGGCACTTCTGTTAGTGACTAAGAGGAGGTAGAATACTTCCTCTTTAGATTTTTAAACTGTGAAAGACAAGCCCTACTCCTTCCTTAATGCAGGTATCTTAGAGTGGCTAACCATTGCAGGAAAAAAAAACCTTTACATTTCAGGAGGAGTTCTGACTTGGTAAGGACAACAAATAATTTCTCACTCCCTTCTTCCCCCTGTCAAATCAGAAAAGACAACAAATAGTCCTTCCTATGCCCAAATTAATAGCTAGAAGCAACAGAATGAGCAGTACTGAGAAGGATGTCCTATTTCACTCTGTTCATAGAAGAATGGTTATGTTGAGATTTAGTCTCAACATAAAAGCTACACTAGAGAGATACAAGCATCTTGTTACCCCTCCAAAAATGTAGTATCTATGAGAATAAACAAAACCAAATTCCTGAGAATCTAGCTATGCCTCAGACAGTGTCAGAAGGGTGCAAGTGTAATGAACTAAAGCTCCAAAGGTAATTCTAGATGAAGTCAGACTTCTGATACAAGTGACCAGATTATTTCTACCAGGACTTTGAGATACACTGTTAGAAATATCAGGCATACTGTTTTTCAAACAGGAGCAGCATTCTCCTGCCTCTTCTGAAGTCATGTACTATGCCATTAAAAAATATTTACTTAAATATATGAATTTCCAAGAAAGAAACAATGCCCTTCCTAGAGCACAGAGCCTCTTAAGTCTTATATTTAAAGGAAAGACCATTAAAAAATTTATTGGAAACTTGTAAACAAAACAAAAAATACAAAAAAAATCAAATGTGGATGAAACAGATGAAACAAGCTGCTCATATTAATAAAGCCCAAAGAGGATTCATATTGAAACTTTTCCTGTGAACACAGATGTGTTTCTATTATTTAAAGCAGAGTTGGCAGACATGACCTTTCGACACAACCATTCTGAATCTTTATTGTTGTAAAATGAAGCCACCATATAGAGAGGGAGAAAAAAAGGAGGGAATAGCTCTACTAATTGTGCAGTCATCTTTAAATTCCTGCTCAATGAGAATATTAAATGGCAAAAAGGAAGATAAAAGGGAGAGAGGAGACCAAGATCTTCCTTTCAGGTCATTTAATTTTTCTAACAACTCTAGAAAATACATGCTCAAAGTTCATTTTAGAAAAGACATACGTTTAAGTCTTGAAAAATTATTGTACTTGCAATTAAATCTAGATTATAAATTAACATATTTACCTCATTATATCAGAAAGATTGCCTCAGTACCAAGAATTGCTTGTTCTTGACTGATGCAGTATTTCATTATTGTATGGAAATAACGCATCAAAAATAGATTTGGGGAATGGATTGGAGTTAGTTGCAAACATTTGATCACCTTAATGATGAGTTTCCAGTTCGAGAATTGTCCATTCCCCTTGAGGGGAAGAACAGTCTTCAGATGAAAAGCTTGCCACTGTAATGCTTGCTGAAGAATCATCAAGTGGAGACATTAGTTCAGTCCACCTACTGAATGTGTCAACTTGTGATGTACCCTGAGGATTCGAACCATCTCGTGCCAGAAACAGTGTCTGATTGATTAGACATTGTGCTAAGTTAAGGTCTTCAGGAACAGAGTTTTTGAAACCTATATTTGAGTCCTGCTCAGATAACAATTGCCTGAGAAGAGTCCAATCCTGTTCTGCAAACTGCTGATCTTCAAAATCCACATCTAGAACTGCTGTTTCTGAATCCATCCTCTGCTCAATTGCTTCTCCAACGTCCATCTCATATATTGGAGAAAGGGTTTTTGAAGGCCGATGCTCATACATGCAGGTTTGTGCCATTGTGTCATAATCATCTATGTCTCCTGAAATAATTCACAATACTGTACAATGTAAAAATTGCAGATGATCCTCCCCTCAGGGCTGTGTAGAGCAAAATTTAACTCATTCAGGAAAGATAATCCAACCAGGTTAAAAAGGGGGTGATGGAGGGTTATACAAAATTGACAAAATTTTAGGCATTTATTTCCTATATAAAAAACAAAGTATGGTTTATAAATCAAGTTAAAGCAGCAATCACCACTGGTAATTAACAATAACCTCCATAATTAAGTTTCTGATACAGAAAATGACAATGTAAATACACATTTAATGCACATGAATTTTCTCATTTACTACATAAATTAAATTTAGACCAGGAGGTGCATGGAGGGAATTAAGAGAGAATGATTACTGTATGGTGACTTAAGCCATGTCAGCTTAGAAAAGAATTAAAACCAAAATACGTTATCCACAGGCTTATTTCTACACTGCACATGCAAGGGCAGCTGCAGGCAAGGGCAAGCAAACTTAAAAAAAAAATAGTACAACTTTTGTTGTCTTCTTGTTATGTGGTCTGGCTGAACATAGGTCATCAGCAGTATTTCATTACTCTTGAATACACAATAGTTGATAACACTATTGTATATTTTTGATGGGATAAACAGACTGAATTACTGGTATAAAGAAGACAAAACACGAAACAACTAGACAAGTATTCATCTAGCCACGTGAAACAAGTTAGAACTTTTCTGTGTATAAGCATTAGTTCTAACTATAATCTCTCTCTTAGGAAATAAGCTTTTAATGGTAAAATTTAGAATTTTAGACATCTCATAAGCTCTAAATTGGAGTTCAAACCTGCTCCCACTGATGTATATGGCAAATGTTCAGTTATTTTCAGTGGGAGAAGGATCCAAGTTTGTGTATAATATATAAATAAATTACAACAGTAATACATATAGCTGTTCAGGTAAACAGTTCAGTGCGCTTTAGTTAAGGTTATTACTGTAGTTATTGCACATCCCATTCAGACATACTATATGTTGTCAAGCAGACAAAACAAATACTAAGTTTCCATCAAAAGCTGATGCTGTCAATGTTAGATTGGATCAAAAATAACTTAAGTACAGAAAACTGCATCCAATCTTTATTTTAGCATTACATTAAAATCTCTTTTCCTGTAGTAGTCAAGTTTCTCATTGAACAGCATGGTATTTACGGATATTTCAGACAGACACTCATTCTGTACCCTAGTGAAATACTTTAAAAATATTTATATTTAATATAATTTCAGCCAAAATTACTTCAGTTTAGGATTCAATCCCAGACAAATTGCCAAAGCTTTCCCTAGTAATTTGCTTTTCAATGACTGAATGTTTCTATTTCTGTACATTACCTGGAAGTAAATCAGTATTAGCGTATTCAGTAGGTGCTGGTTGACTGTCTCTCACTTGACCTTCCTGAGTCAGAACCTGATTCTTACTGGCTTCTACAGGTTTTGCGGAGTTGCTCTTTTGCATATCAGCATTAGTTTCTCTTTGATGAAGATCCAAATGACACGGTCTTTCTTGAGATTTTGCATCATTGTCTAAGTTTTTATTGCACTGCTGAAATTCAGTAGCCACCTCGTTCTTTGTATTTACTTTTTGATTTTCCCCTGGACATGGACTAGCCTCTGAGTATACTTTCTCTGGGCAATTTTGTTCAGTCATTGAAGCACCTTGATTCTCCTTCCCTGGCATTTCAGTGCCATGAAGATGTAGGAGGCAACTTTCACTTTTATCCAGGCTGTTGTCTTTATCCTTAGGCTGTTTGCTGTCCAGGAATCCATCTTCAATTTCCAATGAGTATCTTGAATAAAAAGTCTTTCCATGGTGCTCCTGAGAAACACTGTCAAATACATCTGAAGGTGTAAGGGAATCTATTGAATGCTGATGTGAAGTATGAGTTTCTGCTCTATCGTCAGATCCCAATTCTTCACATTCATCTACTGAAAGTAAAACAGATCGTTTGAAATTTTTAGTTTTAGAAAACTCTTGACTTGCAGTATCATTTTCTGTTGCATCTTCAAAAGCTAAATTATCAATTCCTTGGAACTGTTGAGTAGGAACATTTGCCGGAGGAATGTTTTCTGCAACATTTTCTGCTTCAGATCTGTCATCTTCTGTTTCATCAGCAGAAGAAGAAACTTGGTCTGCTTCCTGAGTAAACTGTGCATTGCCAAAAGTAGAATTTTCAGTTTCTCTAGTATTGGTCCTTGCACTTCCTTGATGGGACCAAATTTCATTTTTTTTCCTTGGTACTTCATCATCACTTGTTGAATTAACACGGAAGAGATCAGAACCTTCTTTTTTCATTTTTACTTCTATTCTTAGGCTGCTGTCATAAATTTTTAATTCTTCAGGTGTGCTAGTGTCACTGCTGCTTCTTCCAAGAAAATCATGGCATAACATAGTGCTGCATTTAGAAATCCCTCTTTCATTGGATCCTTCGTCATCCTGAGAGCCTCCAGCATCATAATCTTCTGATCTTGGTTTTATATCATCAGAGGATGTGGTTGCACTGCCAGTATCTGATTCAGGACTCTCTTTTGGATCTAGTGCACCACTACTCCAGTGGTCCACAAAGGGAATTTCTGCATTTTCTTGGTTTTCTGGCATTTCTGTGGAATCAATAGCTTCTGTGTAATTATGTGAACATTTGTCTCTTACTCCTTCTATGGAACATTTTGAAACATCATCTAAATCTACTGTAACTGATTTGTATTCAGTCAAGACTGCTGTATCACACAACTCATCAGCTGTGAGAAACCCCTCCGTGTGAATCTGAGGAGATGATGTTACATCCTCTTTATTAGTTATCCTTTTGGAAAAGCTTGGTAAAATATTATCACCATGGTTAAAACCTATATCAGCGCTTAATTTATCATTTTGCTTGATACAGACTGTTGTTGCTTTTGAATGTTCTACCAGTTCTCCTGAAGCAGTAGCCTTTTGATTGGTTTCCTTGGAAAAGTCTGAGTATCCATCACTGGCAGACTGTGCATGACAGTGAAATTCAGCAGTATTATCATCTATCTTCCTGTCTTTATTCCGTTCAATTTCAGCCTTATCTCCACAGATTTGTCCTGCTTCCATTTCATTTTGCAGTGAAACATGCAATTTAGAAATAGTTTCTTCTGTAAATAGAGGAGAAGATTTAGATTGTATTTTGTATTCCTCCTTTTCAGGAGGATCCAATAATTTTTGTTTATCAGGTTGACAGGATGCCAAGAGCTGATCTTCTCTGCTACCTTCCGTCATAGATTTTACACATTCACTGGGCTTTGCAGAACTGCATTCATTATTGCCATGAAGCTGAACTGCCACAGCATCAGCCATGGTTTTTTCAAGTTTCTGTCCTGGACTTCTGTGCTCTGAGGTGTGCATATTCTTCTGGACAACAGGAGATTCACTCCTTGAATGTTTTGGGGCTGAAGACTGAGATTTTAATGCAGATTGCCCAGCTGTTTTCAGTTTGGGGTCTTTATTATTCATAATCTCACCATGCTTTGATGGAGCCTGAGTTTTGGGTGTTACTGTTTTTGCAGTGGCTTTTGCTACAGGTGTTTGTGACTGCTTAAGACTCTTCTTCTTGGCTGAAGGGTGTTTTTCTGGGAGTGCTGTCTGAACCAGGTGTTGTACCACATTTTTTTCTTCGTTGTGTTTTGGAGACATTCCTGATTTCAGTGAGTTTGGTGATTCCCCCATAGGTCCTAACAAACAGTAAAAAAAAAATATATATATATATATAAGGATTGTACATTTTAGTCAATGTGTATGTACTGAATTTATCTTAGTGTGTGTTTGTTATTGAGAAGCAGGTTCTTCAGCTGTTTATGCAACTAAGGGATTTAAGGCTTGTTAAAGAATTAAGAGTTGAGATCTTAAATACAAACAGAAGATGAAAATACCATCTTGCATTTACATGCCATCTGTGGAACTAAAGCACTTTGTAGACTGTACGTAAAGGGATTTGACCTGTCCCTGAAGGAGTCATCACTGGAGCAGAAAGCAGCAGCTACCTAATAGTGCATAAAACACTGCACAGCAGTTCAGCACAGGAAGCGATGAGTACTGTATTCAATTTACATTGTAGAGGAAATGAAAGAAGGCAAAAAATAATTACATTAGTTGTAATGTGATTAGAATACCAGAATTAGTATCCCTGCTCTGTCTGATAATACTGCAAGATCTCTAATGACCATAAGTTGACAGGACCTGTGTTTTCTGTATCGTAATGCATATAAGATAATGCATCTTGAACGTTCTTTCCCACCCCACCCTCAGTGAGTGCCAGATCCAGATGGAATTAAAAAGAGCTCCATCCTTAACACTTTGTGTTTTCACAAAGCTGGGTTTCCTCTCTGTGGTCTATAAATAATGTCATTTCCCACACTTGCTGTAAACAGCTGTTGAAATTGAGTATTACTTCATGGGGTAGGTCAGCATCAGCAGAGCAACTACTGGGGGGGAATCAAAAAAGGGAGGCATAAACTAACAGTTAATGAAGCAGTTTGCAGTCCGGATCTTTGATGCATATTACAAATGCTTGACTTACAGAATTTCTGTTGAATTCAATTGTAGTTTTAAATGCAGAAGTGCAAAGTATCAGCAAATAAAAGACTCTGCAAAGCAGATTGAACAAGCAGAAGAAAACACCAATTGGCAGAGAAGGCCATCTCTAAATATTTTGAAATTGCCACTCATTTACATTTTACAGTTCAAGGTTGTCACCAGAAATGAAATATGGAAAATAAAATTGTTTGGAACATTTTGCCAATGCTTGCAGTAAAAAGAAAAGAAAAGAAAAAAATATATACCCACCAAGTTTTTGCATAATAACGGAGGACTGTTTCACTGTCATTTGAAACTTTACCTTGATTTTTGGGAGAATTGGTAGGTGTGTTCTGAGCCTTTTGCTGTACTGCAGAATTGCTACTCACATTCCCTTTTTTCTTTAGAACAGCTTGTGCATTTTGTTCATTGCACCCTTTTCCAGTTGATTTTCTTGTTAGACTGCAAAGAAATTACATGCATCATTTTCAAGCATAAGATCTAGCAACATTTGATTATATTTAAACAAGCAACATATGTGTTTTAATATACACACATTGAAAATCCAACCTCAAATGTGTACTTTTTTGGAAAGAAAATATACATACACCTGTATATGTGCATATGTGTATACAGGCGCACACACACATATATAAATATAAATGACTGATCTCGTATTTTCACAGGGTTTCAACTGTCTTCCTGTCCAGTGTTTCTGTAGCTCAATCTAAGGTATCCCAGAAATGATAAATTTACAACACCTTGTGTAGTCACTACCTGTTCCAGTATGCAGAGTTCTGAATGACCTATAACAACGTTCACATGATTAGCCTGAAACAGTCCAACACAAAGTCCAAAGTGTTTCCAATACCTAATTCAATTTTTTTCTGTTAATAATATGCAATAGACAATCATTCTGAAATATACTCAGGTTAAAAATAACATGTTGGTTTCATAGTAAATGTAATAGTTCAACTGAAAGAAAGATTTTGCAAGCGCACGCGTGCACACACACACACACACAAAAAACCAGCATATTGATTTGTAACAAACCTGCTTGTTGTGACATTAGCCTCAAGTTCAGTCTTCTTTTTTTTGTTGGTGACTCCATTTGATGTCTTCAAAGAAGACTTTGTTATTGCTGTTATAAAGTAAATTCAAAGTTAATTATAGGGAAAATACATCACATATAAACACTGAAAACATTCTAGTATATGAAGGTCAGCTATTGAAAACCGCATAGATGCTAAACATGTAAAACTTTTACCATTTTATATGGCTATCAGTTGATGATAGACTTTTTAAAAACATCATAAAATAAAGTCTGTTAATAGAGGAAAAAAATAATATTATTTTCTGAAGTTAATATTAATTTACAGGGGAAGATGGGGACTATCGATCTGTAGTAGATTTTTTTTTTTTAAGCTTTCTGAGGTTGTTTTTCAGTGCACGACCAGCCCCGGACAAGTAAGAAGGGGACTTTTTTTTAAAATATAAATTACCAGTATGTTTTTTTTCTTCCTCTACCAATTTATCCTCTTTGGGTTCTTCTGTCTGTTCACCGGCAGTCTGGATATCTGTGCTTGAGTTTGTTAACTTGCTGGATGTTCCTGCCACAGTCACTATGGATGGAGATTCCTTCCCTGTGTTTTTTTTCAATGGTTTTGTTTTGATCTGCACGCTTGAGGTTACAGTCAGCATTTTTGGTCTGGCACCTGCGACTTTTCCTTCATGGTTCTTTAATCCTTTGCCACTTCCTGAATATTTTTGTCCACTTGCAGATGATGTCTTTTCAATATCTTGCTTGGTAAGCATGCTTTCAGCCTTTGCATTTCCATTATTTTCTGTTTTCGTTTTTATAACAGCTCTAGCCTTTGGAGAAGCAGCTTTTTCCCCAGGTTTTGAATCTTTAGTAATCTTGGAAACTGTTTTTTTGCCATCTTTTCCCTTTACATCCTCATGCTTTGAAGTCTTGTTAGCAGTGTTTCTATTGGTGCTTGATGCATGTCCGGATGCTCCTAATCCATCAGATTTCATTTTATCCTGATTAGTGGAAGAATCTCCCCTGCAATCTTTCTTGCCGTGTTCCGTCCAAGAAGTATTCCTTATACCAACAGATTCAGTAACGGATTTATTTAGCTAGAAAAAAAAAAAAGACGTTTATCGCACTAAACAATCATAATCTTTTCTGAAACACGGATATTTATTAAGTAGTACATGAATCTAAAACAACAAGCTTCAGCATTGAAATAATTTTAAAAAATTATATTTTCAGTTCAGATTGCTGTCTTTCAAAAGTATAAAAGTACCAGAAACCATCTAGAGTGCCCAGTAAATTTTTTTGTCTTGCAAAATAGTGCTCTGTGTAGAGGATACAGAAATATCTAAGCAGAGTCTCACTTTATTTTAGACAAATTTGTCTGTTACATATGTATTATTACTAGAGTCTGCTGATAGAAGGAAGCTTTTTTTTGAGCTATGTATGTGCCTGTTTTCCAAGGAGGAATAAAGACTATGAATTATTACAAACATAAAAATTAATTTAAAATACGTGTGATTTTTTAAACCATTACCAAACAGTGTATCCACCAGATAAGTGATGATAATTATTCTCTCTCAGGTAAAGATATTCTGAAATATGGAGAATTAAGTACATGAAATGGAATCTTTGTGTAATGGCAATATATCCATGACCATCAAATCCTATGAAACTCACACTAGTTTTCTACTAAATAATAATGTAATTTTGAGTGTGAATCTCAACAGAAGTGTTACTGAGGGCATTAAAGCGTGTTTTTTCAAGACAGGGACTGTAACAGACTCGCTGCTGCCACGGCTTGTGATAATAGCAGAGATTCGTTAGCCAGTAGCAAACCATTTGCTCTGGGAAACAGATCTGTGTCATTACGTAGCAACAGGGGAATGTGAGATTCTGAACACAAATTCCTATCTTTTATTTGAGCTGAGCTGTTTGAAAATGTAGTAGAGCATAGGCTGAGTCCTAAAATGTTTCCAGTAATGGGCATTACTGATTCTGCAGAAATAAAAGTTCACCAAGAGAATACAAATTATGTTCACAAGCTTTTGAGTACTTTTAGTGTTTGGATGTGAAAGTTTACCTGAGAACTAGTGAATACAGGTTTTTTGCCAAGTCTTCGGTCATCACCCTTGTCAAATGCAGCTGTAAAGAGGAAAAGCACTTTCTTTACTATTTAGCAGAAAAGAAGGAAGAGAGAAAACAATTCAGCCAACTCAATTAGCATCTTTTGAAATCAGAAAGCAATTTTTTGGGTTCTGTAATTATTTTAAGAAGGCTAATTTTTGTGACATGGCAAATGTTAAGTGGAGAAATATGGTTTTATGTTTGGAACAAAAAATGTGATATCTGTAATGAAGTCACATGGCCACAAGCAAGTTAACTCTTCTGTTTCCCCACCTCCATAGTAAGACATGCTTTTGTTGATCCAAGCTTACCTCACTTAAAGTTTGAAGTGCACTGAGACCTTTGAAAGTGTGTACAAAAATTTACAAAAAAGAGAGACCTTCAGATTTAGAGTACTAATGACTTTTAAGTGCTATACTGTAATTTATAATTCAATATTTATACCATTTAAACAGGAGATTGATTACAGAAAGGTAAATTATATTAGTTTTCAAAAGTGGTAAAACGAAAATATCTAAACATACACAGTAATGTTACAGTGCCTCTTTAGATAGCATACAGCTTGACATCATGAGAGTTATCCCTGTGATTGTCATGTGAAATTTTCAGGCAGTGAATGCCTTTTTTTTTTTGACTGTTCTACTCTGGGAGAGCAGCATTTTTCAATAAAGCTTTAAAATCAATTGCGCTTGTAGAATATAAAAAGGGTATTTACAGACAGCGTACAGACCCAGAATCGATAAGGTTTCATTTTTTTTGTATTAATGTTTCAGCTGAAAAAGAGGCTTTACAAAAAATGCAGTAAAAATCAAGCATTCAGTCCCTCATGTTCTGAGATGATATTTGTACATACATAAAAATGTATCCGTGTATAACAATGAACCAAAAAATCTGCTGAATTCTTATTGAAGATGATAACAATAATTTTTATATAGCTCTGTAGAAATCACACAAGAAAAGATATGCTGAAAATGGCACCCTAGGGACCCAATCCTTTTTCCAGCAATGACTCTGCACATTAATACATATTAATATATTAAGATAAAATCCATTTAAACTTGTGCCTAAGAAGACACAAGACATGTTATGAATGAAAAAAATACAATATCTTGTCGTCTTCTGGCATTTTTCCTCCTCTGTTATAGTGTTCCAGTTCTATATAGGTTAAATCTCTAAATGATACACCACCACCAGAAATGTTTAAGATGAAAGTTGATTTAAATTATCCAAGACAAATTTCACCTGAAGATTTAAATTTGTCTACTGATATTGCACGACTGCTTTGCCTATAGTTAAAAACAGATAATTCAGGGAAACATTTCAGCCTGGTTGTTTACGAAAACTGTATGCTAGCTCTGAGTTATAGTTTAATCTAGAGGAAAACAAAACAACGTCTGTCAAGATGGAGTTTGGACAAGTAAGGCACACCTCAGTCTCAAGTATTTCTTTTTGTAGTGAAAGCACTAGTGCAAAACAGCCTAAACGTTATTTACAATAAGGACACAATCAAACTAAAGACATCCCCCCCAAACAAACAAACAAAAAGCCTCTGGTTTCTGAAGCCAGCTTATTAGCTTCTGAAGAACTTCATAATCCAGAAAAAAACCACAAACCTGTTTTATGCAGGTTTAGCAGCGAGATGTTATTGGACTACACCCCTAAATCTTGCTTATACAGCCTGACGCTGCATCTTTACCTCAGCATGTAAGTCTAGAATAAAATTTTTATCGGTCTGCAGGCATAAACAGTTGTATAGCTAGCATAGTCTAGCTCCTCATGTCTTTAACAAAAAACCACTGAAATGTTTACTTTTTTGAATCCAAGTGCTTTGATTTTATAGAAGTCTTACATTGTACTGTCAGAGCTAATATTCAGCCGCAACCCGAACTCCATCATCAGTTCCGCACCCTCGGAATACTTGGCTACTTCAAAACAAAGAAACGCTCAGAACAAAAACTCCTTTTTGTTGGAAGGGCTGCCTGTTAAAATTGATAGAGAGCACTGTGCAGCTCCTGGGGGCTCTCTGCGGTAGCATACACAATATCACAATACCAATCAACTGTGAAGTCGAGCTGTCTGCATTTACTCACAGAGCCTGAGATAAGGATTATGCAGGAGACGAGCAGTATTTATACATTATGGAGAAAATGATAAAGGATGGAAACTGAATTCATAGAATGGATAACCTGCTTTGTGTATATTTAATGTTTCCACGGTGCTATCTCCGTAAAAATGAGACAGATAAGGTTTATTATTCCTACTGCAGTATTTTAAATGGTTTAGAGTAGCTGTAAACAAGGGTAGAATCAATGTACATATTTCTGCTTTCTATTACGTGCTCTCCTAAAAATAAAAGCAGGGGAGACTTTTCACAGAAAATGACTTACTGATTTCCATGGTTGAAACTAGCTAAGCATGCATCTATTCTAAAATACCATTTCAGAAACCTAGTGCATCACAGATTGTGCTTTAATTTGTATCTGGCTCCACGGTACTGCCTGCATTTTAACTACTAAACAGATTACTTAAAAATTCTAAAGCCATTTGATGCCAGACATACCTGCTTGTATTTTCTGTTGATGGTCTGGCCTCATCAGCTTCCAGCCTTCTGTGTGACGAACAGCATAAAAAGACTGAACCAGGAAGACCCAGAGCTTATCACGCAGCGCCTGGATCTTGCACATAAAACCCTGTGTTCAAGTAACAAATCAGCAGCTGGCGAGAGGCAGATTGTCATAGCAACCAGTCATTATTCCTTTCAGAATCTACTTACTCCCTAAGCTAGATCAATGATGTCATCACTTATATTTTATAATGGCCTGGTAGATGGAGATGCTGTTTTTGAAGGATTATTGCCCACCATGGTAATTTTTACAATACTTTGACAGCAAATCACTCCAAGGCATACTAAAGCACTAGAAAACACCACATTCCCTTTTTTTTTCCTTCTTCATTTCCCTATTTTTTTTTAAATGAACCCCTTAAGAGGTCTTTACTGTCAGCTGTGTCACAGCAAGGTCAAATACTCTGGGGAAAAATAATGTATCTGATTAAATTTTCATTGCTTTTACCAAGAAGATCTACAATAGCACCAGATTGCAGTAATTCATTTTGCATTTATTTTTCATTCTTTGCTTGTAGCATCATTCCGGATTTTAATCAGTATGTCATATTATTCATGAATTATCCCCAGCATTACAGTCAACCACATCTTAAATATCTTTATTCATTATTTAGATTGTGGGAATATACATGGCATGTTACATACACAGACTGACACCTCCCCCCCAGTCCAAAATACACACGCTACATTAAGAGGCAGTCCTTGCTTCAGAGGACAGTCTTAAAAACTAATGCAGCTGCAACTTTTACAAAAAGGTGGAGGGGGGAAGATGTATAGAGAAACAGAGAATTAAGCTCTCTTCCCCAGTAAATTCAAGGTAGTGCAACATTTCGGTAAGTTTTTCCTCCCTCATCACAAATTTAAAGTGATAGTAAAGATCAACAGAGCAGTGGTGCCCATGGGACTTACAATCCCAGTAATACACATTTTTTTATTGCCATATATTGGGTTTCTCTTTAAAAGAAAAGTATTAATAACCCGTAAACAAATGCCAATATCTTGGGCACTTCCAACAGGACTTTGGATTTGTGCAGAAGCCTTTCTTTGTGGACACGACTGCAGGACTGAGTCACCTGAGCTCAAACTACATCGTGTGATTTGAACTCTCAAGTGAAAAGACTAGAATAGTTTGTCCTACAGAGCTTCGCGTTGCAAAACCTACCATCTCCTGCACATTGGCGGAGTCCAACAACGTATCCACAGCTACAAGAAGAAAGCAGCTATTTTCATTAGTAATACTTTTTTCAATTGCATTAAAAATTAGTTCTAGAAGGTCAGGTTTGCTGCTCATTGCCTGTGCCTGAGGAAACAACAAAAGGCAGCCATTTAAAACAAAAAAGCGTACTTCGTATGCAAAAGCATTACTGTGCAGAGAGGATCTGCTATCATGTTGGTGCAGGAAGCATTCCAAAAGCTGAGTGTCCATTCCTGTGTATCCATACCACCTACTACCCCCCCCCAGGCCTCTAATAAATAGTCTTGAGACCTCTTGCTAACCTTAATTTTAGGAACAAACACGCTGTGATGAATTTACAGACACATATTACTTTAAATTCAAAGACAAAATGTTTTAACATTTCCATATTTTTTTTTTTTAATCTTGTGCACATTAAAAAATAAACAAAAATTTTTCATGGGCGAAATGAACCTGCCAGATGAGCAGGTATTTTCTAACCAGGACCTGCAGCATTGCCAATTTCTTGCAACAAAAATGAGTGGAAGTTTGAGTGTACTGCTGGTACTCCTAATCGTTCCTCTTAGTACAAGCAGTCATTCTGGGGGTCCAAAGTTAGAAAAGCTTTTCAGAAGTTTATGTAGATACTTATCTCTTTGCAACACAGAAATTCTCCCTCTAAATTCTTGTGTGAACACTTGTCTTAACTGAGGCACATACCCAAATGCAGTATTAACCCTTAACATGCTTTAAAACAACACCTAAACTTACCACCGCCTTTTTTTTTTCCATATAATTGTGCTTTAAAGCAAACATCGAAACTGTTTCAATTATTGAACAGCCTGAACTATCCAAAGTGTGATATAATTCAGTTTCTTTGGAAACACAGAGTAACTTGAGGGCACTTTTACCTGCAACAAAATACAGAAGCCTTCACTTTGTACTACATGGAGGAAGTTTGCCACAATAAATGTTACACATTCTTCTTGTAGTCTGGATGCCACAGCCACAGCTGCCTCTGTCCACTTCACTTGGGGAAGACTATTGATCAGCCGGTCACTTTCCATCAAAAGGAAAGCAGCATTCTTGTGGTTCTTATAAAATAAAAACAGAAATTAGCCTGTTGCCTACAGAATTGCTGCTTATAAAATAGCTTCTGTTCAGTTACTGAGCTTTTGTACAAGGACCCAACGATATATTCATTTCCCTTTTAAAATAAATTTGGATTTTGATAATTCTGAACATTATAGCTACCTTCAAAACTAAAGGAGAAAAAGAAAAATCTGTTGCTCTCAGTGAAGTTTTAAGTAGCTTTTATTGTATCTTCCAACTGTCATTACATACTGCAGTCCTTAACAAAATCTTACCTGATATGATATTATTGAACAGAGAAAGTAATTTTAGGTCACTGAAAGATGTAACAAATTCTTTAATAAAATGGGTAAGTGAATGTTTTAGGTGAATGTGGATGGCTCAGCATTCAGAATACATAAATATCCAAGCATTTTCATAGCTATGAATCCTTTTGCCTTACTTAATGGAGACATCAAATATCTGTCTTCTCAGATGGAGTTTTAACAGAACTTATGCTCTTTTTTAATCTAAAATTTCTCTAAGAAGCGTGACTGTTATGTTTATAGATAAATTTAAACGAAAAGAAACCGATTTCCTAATATCTACTCCCCTGGTCAATGCTTTTGGTTCTTTTATGCTTGTCTTAAGTATTTGCATTGCCTCATCAACACAGTAACTGATGGCAACTTCTACTGGCTGACACGTGGCTTAAAACGAACTTGCAATTTATCATGTTCACATCAGGATGGATTGACAGCTCTACTCAACATAACTTATCAGTGACCTGCTAGGTTATGTGGTAAGATCAGTAACAGTGGAGAAAGCAACAATTCAGATAAATATTTGACACAAAAAATCCAGTGTAAATTCAGATTATGACCATGTTTGGCCCATGCAATTAAAAAGCAGTAAGGATTTTCTTCATGCACATTGTAGTTAAAATCTGGCCAGCCACTGTTCGACTATGTTTTTATTATTTTACTCAGCTGTGGGTAAAATTGCTTATACGCATATAAGGTAAATTAAGGATTAAGTGTGTGTTTATGGTTTGATCTTGCTCCCACTGGACTCAATTACAAACTTTTTGAATTATCCAGAATTCAGCCCCTGCTCACAAGGCAATAAGTGTTCACCCCCATTAGACACATCCAGTGAAATACAAAATGCCATCATTGACATCTAATTAAATCAGCGCTTTAGAGGAGGGGCTCTAACCAAATTGTACTTCTCTTGTTACAGTGTTTTTCCTAACCGTTCTAAAATGGAATCCACTTTACTGATATAAAAAAATGTAATTCTCTTACATTGAGTTGAGACTCCAGGGATAAGTACTTGGATGGTGTTTTAAGCTGCACTCCCGTTTTAACATTTCTGTGCTTATCATTGTGGCTTCCCAGAGATTTTCCAGTCAGCAGTCTCCTTTTCTTTGCCCCTTTTTTGTCCTCTAAGGACAAAATTTAGAAGCTGCCCGTATTTACAAGCTTTTACATTTGCAAGACTGATTAATGAAATACTCAGGAGTCATACTGTTTAACTGGGTGTAACTGTTAAAAAGTTCTACAGCAGAGAACTTAAAAAGAGGATTACAAAACATAGGGTAGCCCCTGCAAAATTAATGTTAGACTTTTTCTTCTTTCTCCCTCAAGCAACTTGAAGCATTCTTGCAGATTCTTAGTTTTAAAAACTCCAGTGGAAATTCCATAAGTTTTTGGACTGGGTGTCTTAAGAGCTCAGAATTAAATGATCACTCATCAGAACTGTTCTGTGGGCAGATGAGGCTTATGCTTTATTTTTCAAGTTTGCAATTAAATACACTTTAGTCCAGACTCCAAAATGTTCTGGAGAGGCTGGGTACACAGCTAGAGCAGTACCAAGTACCACAGTTCTGCAAAAGCTGGTAGTTTAAAGATAGCTAATGTATTTCAACACAGTCTGTAACCACAGCATCCTGACATATTACAGTAGGCACAGAGGGGAAGAAAGGCCTGAAGTGGGGAGGGTTTACCTTTATGCTGTCCTGATGCTGTCACACAAGGGTGCCTGGAAGGAAGCCTCGAGCTGCATGTACAGTACGCTCTTGTCTACATTACACACCTGAGCTAGTTTGGAGATGGGTGGTGGTGTAACTAAGAACACCTGCAGATCGGAATGGACTGATCTACAATCTGGAAAACCTTACTCAAATATTTATACGCTATACAACATACAACAAAGCTATGCATATGTGCATATGTTCTGAGAACAAATGAGTGTGCTGATTTAATACAATGGCAAAACATTCCTAGTATCTTAAAAGCTATACCTACTATCTTTATTCTGTTAAGAGTTGATGCATGCTGGTAGAAGGACTGGTTATTATAGCCGTAGATACTCACAGGCTTCTCCTGGTACAGCCACATAGCTCTGAAATCTCTTGTTTTTCAGGCTTTCACCTGAATACACACTAGCAGCCACCACTTACAGCTGACCTACTGGCCTCAGCACTTGGCAGGGTAAGTACTCTCTTGCTAAGTCATCCAAAAAGGTCCCGATAAGCCTTCACAGCCCTTTCAGCGAGGGGCAGTTCTTGCCCAGAATTATTTGACAGTTCATCTCTTGAGCTAGGGGATATATTTGGCAGCATGGGTAGCCATACCTAAGCTAGTTACCTTGGATAACAATAACAAGACATGAGAACAAGGACTTCAGCGTGAGATATATAAGCATTCTGGAGACCTCACATACTCAGCTGTCTAGTGCATGCTAGAACCAAAATCATCCTGTGAAAGTTAGCTGAGCTAGCTAGATTAAACTTTGTGTATGCCAGCCCACCTTAGTTATATATGTACAATCATGCCTGGCAACAGCTGTACAGATTTATCTTTAGCTCCTTTACCTACTCTTCATATTTCTATTGCAATTCAGTGTATTTATAGGCTAATTACTGGGACAAATTCCTGTTAAAATAACAGAGCTAGTTCAAATCAGTTAAGTCAGCACCAAGGGTGGTTTTATACCCAAACACAATTTTAAAATATTTACTTTTAGGCAGATCAAAATTGGAACAATGTAAATACATGCCACAAACAATGAATGCTGAGCTGTGAGGGGACCAATTCAGTACTGTCATCTGTGAAGTTGCAGATATGTATACTACACTGTTACTTTATTTTTGAAAGATCAGCTTGCCTGTAAACAGATGGCTTGTGGTCACTGATAGCCAGTGATCACCTGAAGTCTGGGAAAAAAAAGTTTTATTTTCCAAATTAGAATATAGGCAAAGAGGAGAAGGCAATCACAAACAATGCACGCCCACCACCTAACATAAAGTTTGATACAGCAGTTTGCTATTCCTCACTCAAATATGTAATGCCGTGCTATGATGTTACAGCTGTGTTTCATAAACTCCTTTTGTACTATTATGCTGGACTTGCATGTGATTTTCACTAGACTTTGTTCCATGAAGCGTAGCAACAACATCTGCACATCAAAATCTGTTTCTTAAATTGTTATTTTAATGGGAACTTCTATGCAGTATAAACGTACTATGGACCTAAAATACTACTGTTATTATCTCTTAAATTACATTGTACAGCTAAATAAGCAAAAAATTTACATCACTGTTTTTATATAAAACACACTATATATTACTTACCAAAGACTTAATCATCATAACAAGACAGTTGTTCTGAAGTTCGGTAGGTAAACTGGCAAAGCTTCTCTCTGACAAGCATTTTGCAAAATGTTTTCCTACCCATCTGTTGAAAAAAAGAGTCAGGTAAGAAAGATGAAAAATGTTCTATCTTCACTTGTTAGTGTAAGTGATCCCTCTAAAGTATTGTGAGGAAAAATGTTTAAAATGTGAACTTTTAATGTCAAAATAAACCCAATCTCTCAAAGGAAAATCATTTCAACAAAGTAGAGAAATGTAAAACATAAACCATAATTTATTATATTTTACTTACTTCATGCAGGCAGCATATAGGTTTTCCACTCCTAGTGAATGAGCAATAGCCATGCATTCTAGTACGGGTTGCTGTTTTCCAGGAATAGGCTGGAATTGTTACAAAATTACCCAAATTATTGCACATTCTGACTTAGAGAAATTGTACGGAAGTACAAAATCTACAGTTCAAACAGAAGTACTGTTAGCTACCATAGTATTTAAATTTGGTTGCCTTAATATGGAATAGGGAAATCATCCGTTTCCACACAGGTCAATAAAGCAGCATTCAGCCTAAAGAGCCCAATGCCTGGAAATGTTTGACTCCTAGCAGTTGTTTTTAAACTATTTTTTATTGAACAGAAATATATTTGAACTATATGTCCACAAAATCTGATATACAAATATATAGTATTTCCATATTCCTACCCCTGTTAAGAACAATTACATATACCATGGAATGTATTAAATTATACTCCATCTAATTTAGTATGTATAGTTCATGTGGTGGAATACTGCTTTTCATCAGGTGTGCTTTACAAGTTTCTATAAGTAGGTGGATGATAGCACAGGTCTTACTCCAATCACCAGTCGCACTGAATTTAACAGATTTACACATAGGAATAGGGTCTGCTGACATAAGGTAACACTTGGGCCACACTGTTGTTAAATATTTCATCAATATGATCTGTAAGTAATGGAATCAAAATTCCTCCCTTAGGCTTTACAGTTCACAAAGTAGCATGAGAACTGACTTACCTTTTGGAAAAAATTGCAGTAATCTCTCTTCAAAATGTAGATAGCTACTTCCTTCAACCCATCTAGCCCATACATATCTGCAATGCCCAACATGCGACTAAAGAGAAAGCAGAAACAATAGGAATCAAAAATCATTTTAATACATGCATTTTGTTTACAAGACAATTTACACACTAATTTCACCTCTTTGTTCAGTCAGAATTTACTGCAGAAAATAGATTGATAACCAGATGTGAAACCTGCCAAAGAATAATCTTCAAACAGAAGCATATATTGACCTAAAAATAATCTCCAACCACTGAGACCAGTCTATATAAAAGTAAGGCTCAGCTACTGGCTGGGAAGCTGTTTAGAAGACTCTCAGTTCCTCTGCTTAACAGTAACAAGTGAAAAAGATATTTGTGCCAGTGGAGTTTAGGTGTTTTGTAATTTTTCCAAGGATTACATAAGATGTTAGCAATGACATAGTATCTGAGAACTGTGTCCCTTCCTAATACTAAAAAGCACAGTGAGCAAACTATTAATAATTTTATATAATAATCAATACCTTAATATTATTTTCTATCTAAATTCATTATCTAAATGCTGACATTGGGGAGGCATATTATAATCAATTCTATATTTTTATTTTAGATAGATAAACTTTGACCAACAATTTCTAACATTGAGAAATTGTAGGTTTTTAACATTTCGTGGCAGAGTTCAAAAGCTAATATATAAATTATTTCACAAAATAATTCACACATTCCAGAACTTATTTCACTAATACAGAATCATTGTATAATAGCAACATAAAACTGGGATTAAAAGCTATAGTAGAAAAAATGCCAACAATTACATTGGTTGCTATATTAATCATCTTTTATGGATCTAAGACTAACTACTTAGCCTTTGCATCAAATGATTGTTTCAAAATACATTCCAAATATTAACATTATATATTATCATATGTTGTAGATACTGTTCTGAAAGTTAAAAGGAACGTGCAAGCAAAATGCACATTATTCTGGTATAAAACACCCTCCTGTTTTTCACTGTCCTCATATAATATTCCAAAAATATCTGGCCCACCTTTTCCAGCAGCTGCTGAATAAACAAACAGCTTTATTTTTGCAATTTCCACAAGTATGTTTAGGTGTAATGATCATTATATTTGACATCTTTGTTTTATTTATATTCTACAAGAGATTTTTTACTTGAGACTCTTAACTGAGAAAATACAGAACAAGCACAAACTACAATTAAAAATAATAAAAGTTGAAATATACCCAACATCAACTTTGTCTGGGAAGTCCAGAATAGCTCCGTATATGAAATGCAAGATGACACTCATTTCTATATGGCTTATGCTGCAAAAAAGAAAGAAAAAAAATACAAATAGAGACAAGTTCAGAACAACTACCACATTTCTTAGCCAAAAAAAGTTAATCAAAAGGCAAGTACATCATCCAGCCATTCTGTGAATGGAAGGTAATGACCTGATAATACTAAAGCTATTTTCAAGATTCTAAATTATCAATATTTTGGCTGAACTTTGCTACTCAGTAGTCTTGCTGAAAATTTGCAATGCTTTAAATCTTTGAAATTAGTCATAAGAAGAGTAATACTATCTACTAGTAAGATTTGACATAATTACCTAAATATCTGGATTATTTATACTGATAATATGCAGAAAGGATTTTTTTAAAATCTTCTCTAAGCCGTTTACTAGTAATAAGTCAATTATTAAGTATATATTTCAAAATTGTTTTATAATATTTTTAATTCATTACTTTTACAAATATATTTAATCTTTTCCTGCAATAAAAATGGAGTTAGTAGTTTTATTACAATGCTAGGTAGGAATGTTGCATTTTGAAATATTTAGAAAAAGTCTTTTTGGCTAGATTCAGATTAAGAAATCTGGAAATCCTTCACAGAGTTGTGTTTGCATCCTTCCATTGTCCCAACACCATTATGGCACAGAATCTCTGTTTTAAATGGTGGACATGATCTCCTGAACAATACATTATTCTGCTTAAGTACGCACATCTCAATGTGCAATTTTTAGAACCCACAAGGGCTGTGTACATTAGTGTAAGTGGAAACTAGGCATGCAGATTGAGTTAAGATCCTTTAAAACTTAGACATGTTTAAGCAACAGACATTGATGACTAAAGACAAAAAGAGAAAAATTGTTGCAACACACTAAGAAGCAAAATCAACACAGTTGTCTCTCTCTGTATTAGCACATGATAGCCATAAAATCAGTACAAAAGAGTTTCCCCATGGTCTTGACAGCTGTTATCTTACGCAGAATTTTCATTATTTCAGAACAAGCCATATGTACTTTATTTATAAATGTTTAAAAAGACAGCATGGAAATCTGTACCTAGCAGAAAACAGAATTAGAAAAATGTAAAATAAATTGACATGATTCTTAATACCAGAAATTATGAGACACTGGCATGAGAACATACTAATATAACGATTAAGTACTTCTCAGGAGAAATTCTTTACTGAAAAATAAGGATTAAAATTTCTTAACCAGAAATTAACACATAAAGAAATCAATTGCAGGGAGAGAATTGTAAATACCAGAGTAATTGTTGACGATCAGCCTCTAAAGCATTGTAAGTATAGCATAAAAGAAAAACAATCAAGTAAAAATATATTGTTTTTATGAGTGTTAAAGGTAATAACCAAATCAACAGATAACCTTCCTGATTTTGCAGTAATATTATTGCACAGACAGAAAATTAAAATGATGAAAATACGAGAAAGTATCACTTGGCCAAGCAATTTGGTATTAACACAAGGTAATTATACTTTGCAGCACTGTAAGGTACACAGTTCTTTTTGAAGAAAGCTGAGTCAGCCAACATCACACCTAAATTAAAAAAAGCTAACATGTAGAAGTAGCACTGTTAGTTTGCTTTTAAAAGCAATTTAAACTATTGCAATTGATTTTTCTGATACTAAAAAGAACATGGCAGTCCCCACATTATCTACAGTCTCTTAAGTATTCATCCTACACTGACAGCTCAGTTATTTTCAGCACTTACACAGAAAGCCATTGTGAACAAGCACGCTAGTCAAAATTGTCTTAGTGTATGATACTGAAATATCATTATTAAACACTATTTAAGAAATGTAATTGTTTATTTGTCTTTACATCATAAAACTACTTGTTTTATACAAATAGGTATGAAAATATATTACACTTCATCCATTTATGATGCTTTTCTTGACATGTACAAAATGAAGTGAATAAAAGAAATGTTTAATAGACTGTGAATACTAAAATACACGCTACAAAAAAAAGGGTTAGTACCCTTTAGTTGGATAAAGACTTCTTCCCTGAGCCATCTGACAGTATTTACAAATATATTACATACACTGTTTCATACTGAAGTCAAAACAGTAGTCAGGAAATGTATCAGGTTGAACAAAAATGTCAAGGCAGATTAATCTCCAGTGCTCTATACACAGCACACTTGCTACATATTTGCAGTGATTTTCAATTGCCTACCTTTGCTCCCACGACTTGCAAAGACAACACTTACCCTTGAAGAGTGATGTGCTCTTGGGAGCTTTCAGCCCAACTTCCACTCAGCATAGCAGCAAAGTAACTAGATCTGGCACATAAAATGGCCCTGAGAGAGAAAAAGTAAACATTATTCCACTAGATACAAATATTTATTATGAGACTCTTTGATAACATTGACTTAAATCTTTGCCCTTTATGCATTAAGGTGTCATCTGTATACTCATGCCTTTTCTTCCAGTATGTTTGGAATTTTAAAATATGCTAAAGAAAAAACAAAAGCAGTGCTCTAAATTTCTCAGCTACAGCTTTTTTGTAGTATGACTTTGACATTCCCATAAAGGAAATATATTGTCACAAGCATCTTGCTTTTATATAATATGAAACTGTGAATTTATTTGTTCTGTTTTATTTACCAAATAACAGTAAATTACCTTGTTTATAAAGCACCATTTTGGCCAAATAATTATATCCCGAACCTCTGTATCAAATTCTCTTTATACTACCAAATGTCTATTTATTAAAATGAAAAGAGAAGTATAAAGCTTCTCTTACTCAAAATTGGCTGGCCACCTACTAGCACATACTAAAAGTCACACAAACTTAATAACATAATCCAACAATATGATGTGTGTTTCCAGCATTATTTGAGAAGAGCTATCAATTCTGTTTAGACTTACTGCCCTGTATTGTATATTCAAAAAGCGTAACTGGCTATAAAGGGGCTCATCCAATTTACTACTACTTCCTTCAAAGACAATAAAGAAGCCCCAGACCAGTAGTATTTCTACCAGTATCAGACTGTTCAGAAAACAGATGAGCAAACCTTTGCAACAGGAGCTTCTTAAGGTGGAAGTGAAAGGGCAAGAAGGAAGATAGTAGATGAGAACTGCTTTATGATTTCAGCCTTCCAGATTTACACCAGTTATAGCATTAGCCGTTATACATCTTATCTGGGCTATGGTAGCTGTAAATGATATTCTCATACATACAGTTATTTTCTTGACACCTACTAAGCTAAGATTACTCTTTGTCATGTATTTCCTGTGGCAGAAATAGCAAAGTGTTATGTTTGGCATGAGAATACATTCTTTTATGTGTGTTTGTTGGCTCTTAAAATGTTTCAGAGCACTTTCATTTTTGCATAGGAAGAAGTAAGAAGGATGCTATTTATGCTCTCTTTTCTAGTCATTATATATTCTAGCATCTCTCATCTTTCTCTCCTCCTCCTTCTTCATGAGTCTCTCCGTACTTAAAATTAGGAACTTGCACATTCCTCCAGTGATTCACCCAGCAATAATAATAATGAAGCTTTTACAGAATGTTTCACATCATGGTTTATTATGTCCACACTTATATGGATATTATATCACAGCTCTGACTATGTGAAATTCTAAATACACAGATACTATCCTGTTTTTGCAAGATACAACACAGTATCAGAGATAGAAAATACACTATCTCCAATTTTGTCATTCTATTCCAAACAAATCTTAGTAATAAGCAGGGCTCAATCAACTACAAGGGCACAGTTATGTGGGTATTTCCAGGATTCATTTTAAATAAGATGGCTACTTAGCAGAATATCGACAAATATGTATTACCTAAGCATATGGCATTGATAAAAATTTAACTTACGAAATACATCGAGATATCACATGAACTTGAAGTAAATTTATCTGCACTTTCCTGCTGTCATGGTTTGTGCCACAAGTTTATTACTGAACAAGTCGTGTTGCTACACGGAACTCCAATAATACAACACAGCACTAGTAAGACATAACTTGGCACCTCTCTCACAGCACTGCTGCTTACACTGGGCAAAGTCTATGGGAAGTGCATCAGACTCCGTGAGAAAGTAAAGAACAGTGAGATGACTTGGGGGGGGGGGCTTAAACTGTCTCCAGTCTGAGAATTAAAAAACAAACCAACCTCAAAATAGATCATATTGGTACTTTCACCACAATTATACCCAAAGTTAGCTTTCCCTTGTTCACTCCTACTGTTCATACAATGTGGTGCTAAAACAAGCAACCCTTGTGCTTGTTTCAGAACATCCTTGTTTTCTCTCTGATTTACTGCCATATTTTTTGATGCTGGTTAGACTAGGTACATTGCTCCAGGCCATAAGTGGCCTAAATTAAAGAAGCTCTGACGATGGAATACTTTTGCCGAGTTTCTTTTTGCAATAAAGTATTTGTTTCTCAAAGTTACAGCTCTGAGAACATGCCTTCTTATAATGTAGACCAGTGTAGACACGCCTAACTATTGGAGTCTAACATATGTTCTAATTCTGTTGTTAAAAAATAAAACAACTCCTCCACCACTATTATGACTCTTCTTCTGTAAAGATATTTGTAATGGCAGTAATATAACACCCCACACTGGTTTTGTGTTGAGAAAATACTGAAAATAGTGGAGGTTTTTGATCATTCTCTGTTACTTATATATATAAAGTAAACAAAGTACAGGCTCTCCAGTTTGCTACCTCAAATGCAAACATCAAATGCAAACAGACTGATAGTAAATGTACAAGGAAGACAGGAATGGCACTGCCCCTTTAATTTGCTTTCCCAACCTACGGAAGTCCAATGAGCCAAAGTTCTTAAATGGTCTTGGACTTTAGATCTAATAAAGGCTGCTGACTTCCTGGAGACAGATTAACAGTCTTTACACCTGCATGACTGAAGTAATCAAAGTAAAATCAGATTTTGTATGCACAGATTCTGAAAAGCAGAAAAAAATGAAATAATTTCAACTCCAGAAAATTTTTACCTATATGGTAATTTTATTCAGCATTAATGGCTGAATCATCTAATAGATTTTTTCATTTTCTTCAGAGAGCACAGATCATTTTTAAAAAGTTAGCAAAGAAAACCTACACAGTATTTATACATGAGAACATACTCACTATATGAGTTTACAATGGCAATCTTTGAAGAAACTAATTGTTTATATACCTGTGAGCTTGAAAGACTTGGCCTTCTATGCAAATATTAATATCTGGACAACAACGCTTCTTGTAGAGCATCAGTAAGTCTTCTCCTAATACAGATGCAGCTTCTAGCTTGGAATTACCTGCAGGTGGGGAGAAGTAGCTATTTTCACTTTGTCTAAGGTACAGTAGACTATTGTCAGGATCTGATTTGAAGTATTAGAGAGAAAAAAATTTTTATGTCATTTTTTAACATTGCATCTTCAAGGTAGAATTTTCCTTGAAAGGTTTTTCAGATCCAGCAATAGAATATGCGTTTTACTTGTCATGGTGAGCAGAGATCCTGGAAGTTGACCAATGCTTCACATTTGATATCTACAGAATAAGAGTGCTACAGTGACTCTTTTATAAATTATGTAGCCAGCTCATTTCTTCTACAAAGATCTGGTACCTCAGTGTTTAAGAAAAGCTGACTTTGAAGAAGTTCAGGACCATGTAGTGCTACCAGCTTCTGCCTAAATAGATTTGTTGCTTGATCCTACCCTAATGTCACAGCTGTAGCAGCCAACACCACTGGTGTGGGTGCAGTCATGTGTTTCCTGGAGTTACAGACTTCATTCACAGTTGTAGTAGTAAAGGCTCTGAAAGATTCCCAAATCCTCATAAAATAAAACACAGTGGAACGAGTATAATTTGCTAGAAAAGGAAAGGAATGGAGGGATTGTGTTCTGTGGAAGTCCCACACGCTCAGGACTCAAGTTTGCTGCACTACAGAGAAAAGACAGGACACAATGATGATGTACATGCCCAATGCCTGGCCTGTCCTTTCAGATTTCCGCTAGACATTGGTAAGAACTGTTCCTGCCAAACTTCTCCAGCAGTTAATTTTTTCAAAACGTGAGAGAATGAGGTAGACCATAGCAAAGAATATCCATGTAGGTTGTGTTTTAACAATAGCTTTAATCTTTTCCCTCATTTTTACATCTGTATAAATCTTTGGGTAATTATTTAAAAGGAAGAAAACAAACAACAACAACAAAACTAAGAAAAATATAATACCAAACCTACCTGCTGTGGCCTTGTTGCTTTCTGCATAAATGACTACTTCTGAAATTTCCTCTTCAACACAAGATGAATAAGCAACTTCTTCGTGCACAGCTCCACTTAGAGCATTCTGATCAGCTGCTGGGCTTTTATCATCTCCAAGACAATTTACATCTGTTTGAGTGTTTTGAAGAACAGCAATGTTGTTTTCTTGTACTGATGTGGGGTCCAGTACTTTTTTCATCATAGCCAGTTCCTCTGATTCTTGAAGATTTTTATCAGATGAATATACAAGCCTAGAAGATGACACTAAGTTTACTCATGTAATTTTTTAATTGACCAACACAAGAAATCTAAAGTGACAAGCTTTTTGTCTAACAAATTCGTGAACAGAAAAAAAAAAGCTGGACTGTACCGCACTTACTAATTGAAAAAAAAACTATATGAAAACAAATGCATTTCTGTAATGCTTCACAAAGCATAAACAAGCATTACAAATAAAACGTATTGCCAGGTTACAAGGAACAAAGGTTTATCTCCCTCACTTTTTTCAGTTAACAAAATTTTTGTCTGCTCTTTACAGCTCATCCACTATAATCATCTACTGGCAAAAGCAGAAGCAAATTATGTTAGTAATGATAGATCACTGATTTTATAAATCTTAGTATGACAAAGAAAAGGCATTTGATTGTCCTCTGTAAATCGATTTAAAAAAATCAAAATATAAAGACCTTCTAACATTAAGGCTACAAGTAGAGAAACAGGAAGTTTTAGAGATACACATTTGAATTTCAGAGGAAGTGCTTGAAAGCATGAAAATTTACAGCTAAGATTACCCAAAGGCTTTCACTTTGCCCATATAGTAATTCCAGCTTCCCACTTTTCCATCTGTTTCACCAGCTTATTTTTGGCTCAAGATCTGGAAAGGCTAACAAAGCCTGCAGTCTGCGATTGCAGGGATCTCATATTTATAGAAAGATGCTGTTCTTCAGCAACTTAATGGAGCTTTAAAAAGTCAGTGTGAACGGATAACGTGTTTTATCAGTGGTTTCATACCAGACAGATGAAGTTAGCAAAGTTTAACAGAAGAGCTACAGTTACTTTGGATTCAGTAGATGTATACTTGCAGATGTGCCCTTAGTCACTCATTCCATGGCAAAGAGGATTTATTGTTAATACTGGGAACACTGTAATTTGAATGTGCTGTTTGAACACTGCTGTAAAGGCGCAGAGAAAAGATACAAAGAAATCACCTTCTTGTGTAAGTCCTGTATTTAAAGGATTGTGTTAGGTAGAACTTGTTTTCTCTGTGATACACCTTCTCATTCTTAACATCATGTTAGGTTAAATTTGTGCTGGAACTTAATTTATTCACCTTTCTGTTGCTGTTGCCTACTTGCCATGCAAAGATAGTACATATTGACTGCGAGGGAGAGAGAATTGCTTGCAACAGATACGCTGCTTCGCCATTAAAATCACTGTTTTAATGTTCTTGCTCTCTTTCTGCCAGTAACTGAAAAACATATTTATAGGCAATCTGATAAGCTAGGCAATAAGGCAACAACCTCCAGGCAATCCTCAGGGTATTTTCAGATAATCTACATAAAAAACCTCAGGAATGTGATTCCATTACCAGTAAACTTAAGTCAGTAAAAATGGCACCAGTTACCAAAACTAGAAAGTCTGCAAATAAAACAAGTAAACTGACATGCTGTTAAACCAGAACCAAGAGACTTGTTTCTAGATCTGAAAAGTTATTCTACAATCCACTTCTTTGGTCCTTTGAGTCAAGAAGTATGTTTCCTTACTGTAGGCCACACCCACTGTCTGCAAGACTGACAAAATCCCAAACTGACATGTTCCAAACCACTAATGACAATGGAGACAACACAAATAAGCAAGGAAGTGGGAGAAGGCTTTATTTTAAAAGAAATGCCATATTTAAAATTATGAGAAACCCATTTTTGATATTTCCAAGAATACTTAAAGTCACTAGAATTAACACCATCATTGCCAAGCTTTACTGAAACCTGTTAGGACAACCACTCTTATTGTCCCAGAGTAGTTGTAAACCTGCATGAAAGAACACTGGATTTAAATGTTATCCGAATCTAAAAACATATTCTCAACTAGTTAGGCAGCAGCCTTTTAAATCCTCCCTACAGCAGATTCTACTTTCTAAGAGAGAGTTCTTCACTGAAAGTCCATCTGGAAAAAACAGTTACCAGCCTTCTTCTTCTTCTTACCCACATAATCCTTAAAATTAATACACAGACATACATATTTACACGCACACCATCAGTGTTATCAGTGTCACTAGATAAGTGCTTTTGAGTTCTTAAATGATCAGTGTTTAAACAGTCAGGATCTTGTACATGTTGTATATATGCCCAGATTTGTAGAGCATTAGTAAAGAGATTACAAAGCAGGCTTGAACAAGTCATTAATGCGAGGAGAGAGGGTCATTTTTCTATCTTGATTTTTTTTTCATATCTTAAGTTCAACTAGCAACACAGACTAACTGTTAATGCTAAAGTCCACCAGAAAATCAGAAAATTCTCCATCATAAATACTACAGGTAGCATGAAGCTGTCAGCACAAAAGTCTGACCTGTATGAAAAGGGGTAATTCTGCTGTTTGGCAGCATCAGTTTAATTGTCCTGAAAAACAGAAAAAAGATATTATGGTAACTTTAGTATAGAGGGACAAATACAGATGCCCGTTATCCCTTGGCAATGTGGGGGATAATACAATCAATGGACACAGAACAAATTATATTTTTCTTTTATTTACAAGTTGTACAGATGTTGTGTCATTTTCAATAGAACTTAGTATAGCACATACTACTAGAACTCCAAGTAGTAACTAGATGAGCACTGAAATATCTTCTGTACCTGTGTAAAATACCATATCATACGGTTTTAGGCAAACAGTAAAGCTATGTATCGTCACATCTGTTAACTTTTGTTGATAAAATAACACTGAGAAAGTAGGAAATCTCTGAACAGTTTCATACCCATGGTTTTAATACATTGAAGTCTTCAGCAAATGCAACTGCAGCAAATACTTTTGTGCACTGCATTTAGCCTTGGAGGACTTGCTAAAATATTTCAGCAATATACTATAGCGGCGAATCTTTGTGATCGTAAGTTAGGCATGTCACATGTGCAACCTCAACCTACCTGAATCACTTACGATTCTTCCGTTTCCCTTTAGATTTGCTAAAAGAACTATATGCTTGATAGTTCTTAGCTTTTTGTAGCTGAGATGGTTATTTTAACTGAAGTGATTTATTGTGATGAGTATTTCAGTAAATTTCTTCTCATGAGATGCAACATCAGCTGCTTCAGTGCCTCATGCAGATGCCACTTCAATTTTACCATTCCATATGAAAGCTAATAATTTCAGCAGAAGAAGCATCTGGCCTTTAAGCAATCACTGTCCCAGTGAAAGGTTTCTGCCCATTTCTCATAAATTGAATTTTTTTTTCCCGTTGTGGGGGATGGATAGATCCATGGCATTAAGCTATTATATGTTCCAAAGCAAGATACTAATGTCACATATACTGAATATACTGCTTCTTGACAAGTTAGCTTCTCAACTTTCCCTAAGAAGTTGAGATTATATAAACATGGATCAAAAAAAAAAATTAATAAAAGAAAAGAAACTCATTCTTTCTGCATAGGTGGAAAGGAGATAAGATTATCATTGTGACTGACTGGAAGGTATTGAAAGCCTCTTTTCAGCAAAAGAGAGAAGTCAGCGTGGTGAAGGTTTTCTTCCTGTCCGTCCCCGCCCCCAACACACACACAACAGGATGTAGCATAAAGTCTAAACTACAAGCTCACCTAGTATCTTACCTGTTTCCCTCCCTCCCGCCTTCCTTGCATAGCAAAGCCTGATTATTCTCAGTGACTAGCTTGCTGTGGTTACAAACATGAGCTAAACTAACTTGGTGCTGTAATAACAAACTCAGAGCAGAGAATATGGTTGTATGGACAAATGCCTTTGAGTTAGAACAGCGTAGCTAGTCAGAGGAGCAAATTCCTTAACCCCTTAATTTGGGAAATAAACACATTGGTTTACAATAATTTGTTCAAAACTTTCTCAGTGTTTACTGTTCACTGAATTTAAGACTTTATGGTGCATTTTAACTTCCACAATTCAGTGTTTTGCATTTCACAAAGTTTAAGACAGTTGCTTCAGAATTCTCTCACATTCCCCATATTTATAGGGCAGGGTTTGTTAATTGCATTTGTTTTGGAGGGATGATTTTTTCCGCTGTTTCTCAAAATATGATACACATACAATCAATTAATTTGTATTTTTAACCATGTATCAACACAGTTATCACTATTTTCAGAATTCCATGTTA
Source organism: Anseranas semipalmata (assembly GCA_013399115.1). NCBI lineage: Eukaryota > Metazoa > Chordata > Aves > Anseriformes > Anseranatidae > Anseranas > Anseranas semipalmata. The sequence goes on from VXAA01004291.1 coordinate 142,902, forward strand.
TTGGCTAAGTATCATCTTCTCATTCAGAAACAGTTCCTGAGAGTTCACTTTGGATAAAGATAACTTTTACTATTATTTACAACAAAACAGACTGCTTAAATATTAGCAAGCCTAGAGACCAGAAGAGAAGACATTATTATTATTATGTAATTTTTGGCCATTTCTTTCTTCATCCCTGTCTTGAAGCCTACTTCCCCCCTCCTCTACCTTAAAAAGAAGACAGTGGAACGGAAACTCTTCACTCTGAAAGAGATATTGAAGGCAGAAAAGGGGTGTGCCAGTATCACAGGGAGGGTAGTTAGGGAATAACCATTCACTCTTCTCTTCCAAATCCAAGAACATCACATGAAAACATCAAGAGGAGAAACATCAAATCAAGACATCAAATGAAACAGTACCAGTCACATTCACGTGAAAGGGGAGGTTTGTTAACGCAGGGGATGACTGACCTGTGGTCTCTACCAAACTTACAATCTGCAGCATCTTTTACAATAGTTTGGGCTAGACTAGGCATTCAGAGCAGTCAGATCAATCAGGTATTTCCAGACATAGCAAGGAAGCCCACACTGAATGGTTATGCAGTCTGGGAGGATAAGAGAGGGAAATAGCACATATGCTTCTGCTGTTCCTATAGTCCTCCTTAGGTTATCTAAGTTTGACCACTTTTTGAACAAAAGTATGGATCCTAGGTAGAACCTTAGCTCTCATGAATACAGCTGTTCTGCATCGCACACACCACAATCTTTTCTATGAGATCTTGTAGGCCTAAATAAATTTATGGCATACTGTTCCATAAATATAGTTCTAGTCAAATGCTCTAGCAGTTCAGCTCTATTCTCTCGGAGACACTTTCCGTATATAAGCAATTCCACAAAGTTACTCCATTGTTGTGGTAACTCTCACCACAAATTAGTATTGACGATTCCCTTATGTCTTAATGCAGTACAATCCCAGTGATGGGAAGAAAGGGAAAGAACAGTTGAGCCAAAAAATGTACCTGCACATGCCACAGAAAGGTCTTTTTGCAGTTAGCTTCTTTACAAGTGACATGAATCAGTCATTCAGAGATGATATTCCTCACTTGGTAGGGTACCTCACCACATCAACAGGCACAAGTGGTAAAAGGATAAAATGGAAGGATCATCACATCAGAATAAACTATAACCCCCAAATTTTTCAAAAATACATGAGGCATGCTATTCTTCTTCTGAAAAAGAGTGGTTTGCAGTCATAACCCACTAAAGGGGAACATAGAAGCCTGTATTTTAACGGTAAGATTGCTGATGCATAACCTTAAAGGAATTTGGTATACATGAGCAGAAGTCTTTTTTTTCCCCCTCCAAAATAGCCAATACCTAATGGGAATTATGCAAATAGTTAGCAATCAGAGAATAATTTTATGCACAAGTTGTTTAAAGAAATAATTCCCATTTGCACTACTTTGTAAACCAACATTATGGAACTTTAAATGAGAATTAATTGTATTTAAAGAACAAATATTCTTGTATTGTATTTGGTGTTGTATTTCGTACAACTGTTTTATGAAAACCTCGCATGCAAGAGAAGGTCAATCTAAAAATAGAGCTAAATCTTCTGTAGTGTCAGTTTGAGGTCATATAATTTTAGCAGATACCCCACCTTGTGGCTTGTTTTCTTCTCCCTGCACACAGGAAAGATTCTGACAGACGTGACAACAGTGAGATTGCAAGAGGTGTGACTAAGTGACAGATGAAACTGGAACGATGCTATTGGGCATCTGTTGTACTAATTGTAGTTGCTACAGCCTAAAATTTATTCTATAAAGGAAAGATGTGCATAGAGTTTACAGAAAGAAATTATTGTCATCGTGCTGTCTGGTAGCTTACCTTCAAGAATGTTTTTTTCTGTACGTAAACTAGATGTAGCATCCTTCTTCTGCCTGCTACAGAACTATACAAACAACAAGGTCAAAGCCTTGGCTGGTCTACTTTGAATCAGCTGCTGGTGCTGCAAATTGATCCCTGTGGCGGTAAACGTCACAATGACAATTGTATTCCTTTGTATCCGATCTGTATTTATTGCTTTTTAACTTCATCATCCTTTCATTAGGTCCTCCTCTGTCCTTCCTTTAATATAAATATCAGGAGATAATGAGAGTAGTAACTAGATTTTCATTTCTAAAGCTATCTTTTCCAGACTGAAATGCCAGATTGCCATTTTTATTTTATTTAGTTATTTAAGTTAAACCAGTACTGAAACACTGTGACATTAGTAAGCCATCCAAAACTTCAAATAAACGTAAGTGTATGAAAGGAAAAAAAAAATATATATATATATATTGCACACTATAAAATAACACACACTAACTAGTAAAGAAACTTTTCCTCAGGTTGTATAATGTAACAAGGATATTTGTTATGATATACAATTATACTCCCCTTTCCTACCCATAATATTACTAATACTAGTCTAATACAGCATGCAGATTAATGTTTAAAATACTGCAGTTAAAAATTAAAACACTTATCAAATCAGGGCTGAAACTACAGGGGAAAAAGTCTAGCTCGGGCACAGGATAGCCTAAACACAGCCAAGCAGTTCAAACTTGTAACAAGTCTCACTGTCAACTGAGGAGGTGCTTGTTTTGAATCTTACCTAAATTTGGGCAGATTTTCCTCAGTTGGGTGACAGCAGGCCCTGACATTAATAACATCTTGATGCTAAGTTTCAGACCTGTACTCCAGAGCACAGATCACCAGAATATTTACTGGGGAATACAAACTAAAACAAACAAATAAAACCATAAAAAAAACAACCAACCAAAGAAACCCAACCCGCAAAACCCACACACCCATAGACCCACACACCCATAGATCTAATTTCTACTCCCTTTATTTACAAGAAGTATTCATTTTGCTTTGGTAAAAACAAACAAACACTAAAAAACCAATTCAACTCCCTCTAGAATTCCACTGGAAGCCATTCTACCTGTATTTTAGTTACAAAAGCACAGCAGCTTTACAATGAACCGAGACAATTTTACAGTTAAGGGTGTAGACTTGCTAAGAAAGCACTGCATAGCTGAGGCTAAACATTCTGTTCATGTGTGCATACGTACATGTTTGTGTGTATACTACATATCTCTCTATATTCCACATACTCCTGCTTAATGATCTATAGAATTTAATCTCTCATCTAGATACTATTTGACTGTGTAGTGTATGTATTTTGCATACGTGTGCTATTCTTCATTTTTAAGTGGTATGAAGTAATAACACTTAGGTTCCGAACCTATAAAGAAAGAGTACTTTCTCATCTCTTAGCAACATCAAGGAACAAATTCCCCTAACATGCTGTAGGTCAACAGCCCATCCTTACCACAGAAACTAGTCAACTCAAATATGGATTCTATATAACTTCACATACTTTCTTACCCTTCATGGGACAAAGGGTAAAAAGCAGTTTGCCTCTCAGATGGCAACATACTGATGATCTAACGCCATGTGACAAACTGTTGTCCTCCAGGTATGCTAAGTTGCTCACTTTCCAAGGCAGACTGCAGAACCCTGCTGGAGCAGTAATCTCTTGACATGGACATGCTTGCAATTGTTGACCTTTTCTAGTTGTGTTTTTAGAGAGTTGACAGAAGGCTGTTGGCAGGCAGAGTCAGTATTACGTTACTGTAATATTGGCAAAATGTGGGGTGATCAGTGTCTGCAGTATGGATGCTGCACTTGTGGTGACCAACAGTTTCTTCCTGGTGTCCTCAGACAGCGAGGTATAGGGAGGGAAACAAAGCAGTGCTCAGCTGCTCAGCTGTTTCCCGCTGAGGCTGTGCAGAAAGAGCGTGAAGTTCACCATGTGCCCCCTGCTCAAAAGTGCTCCGAAGTTTGGCAATAGGAGCTGCACAGCCTTCAGCACGCACGTAACATGCAGCCCATGTCCCTCCTGATTAAGAGGGACAGAGGCCCAAAGGAAGCAAGTCTCACTGAGATGCAAGCCAAATAGAGCTTGTGAGAAAAAATCCCTAAATCCCAAAGGAAAGCTAAAAGAAAAGCTAAATGCAAACAGGAAAAGGGAATGAGATTTTTTTTATAGCTTTGATGAATGCTTTGATACTACACTAGCATTCTGCTTCAATTTTATAGAGGAACATTATTTATAACCAGAAAACCTAGACCTTGTAGACTATGACTTTCTCTCAGGAGCTCAACTGCAGCAATGGGTCTTTGTGAAGGTCTTTGTTACAACTCATCAAGGCGATTTGCGTACTCCAAGAACTAAGCTAGATTCCTATCAACTAAAAGCTGTAATTCAAGGCACTATTTTGGATTTGCTAAGATCTAAGTCATTTGTTTATATATGATATATATTTGTTTATATATAGTCTTATAAGAACCATTGATACGAGCAGAAGCCATCAGTCCAACACTGAAACTAGGCTCTTTTCAGCCAGAGCTGCTTCCTTTCCTTGGTCCAAAGGCTTTCATGTTTGTCAAACTTCAGTGCTTTCTGTGGCAAACATTTCCACAGAATGTGCTAGGTTAGAGAGTTCAAAAGCTGAAGTATCAAACAGCACTGAAGATTAAGTTAAGAAAAAGCAACCATCTTGCAAAATGCACTTCATACATCATTCAGAATATACGTGGAGGTTCACTTTAAGAATAGAAAAGTTTGAGAACTCTTTTCAAAAAAGAAGAGTTTTTAAGAACTGAAAAAGGTTTATATTTAGATGAGCTGTTTTGAGTTAAAAGATATTTTTCAAGACTAAGACCGTAGTTTTTGGAGAACTTGCAATATTCTGGAGATTGTTATTTGCCTTGCAGCAAAGGCAGACAAAATTGAAAGCAAATATTTATGACTTGTAGACATATTAAGTGCTTACCATTAAGAAAGTAAAGGTATAATATAACAGTATATAAATAATAATTATTCCCAATAATTTCCCAATTTGCAAATTAAAATAATTTGGAATTTTTTTAATCTGCAGTATCATGCTTCTGCATGAAAGTCTTCTGTCCTGCCACTTACATGAATATGAATAAAATTAATGAAATTGAACTAAAAATGAATTTAAGAAAAACCCGAGACAAAAGCCATGTTTTGTTTCTCACTGCTTTGCTGATAACTGACAAACACCAGTTTATCAGCCAGTTCTGCCACAATGATTCTGTGTTTTAGATGCTACTCTCAGTTCAAAAAATATTCCTTCATACTTAATATCCTAAATACATATTTTAGCCATCTGCTGCCTTATTTACAACCTTAAGGAAAGAATGGATGAAACCAATAGGGAGAGGTCAGCCTATATTATGTTTTAGGCATTAAACTCTAGAATTGCAACAACTTCTCCTTTCCCTTCCTCTCGCCAACTCTCCTGGGAGCCTCAAAGTGCACGCATTTTCTAGGCACATCCTGATACTGTCTGAAAGTCTGATGGTGCCTACTGCTCTGCTCCTGTGCTCGCCCCACGCTGCCTACTGGCTACATCAGCGCTGTTTTGGAGAAGGAAGGTGGCACCACTGCAGCTTTGTGAGAAAAAAGCCCGTGCTGCCCAGTTGTCTGAGAGAAGGATTAGAGGCACTTCCAGGCAAGGAGGATTGCAAGGTCTGGTGGTGGCACCAGCCAGCACCCTGATGTACTCGCCTAAGGTTTGGAGCAGACAAGTGAGGTGCCACATCGATGCCACCAGCTGGCAAAGGGAAGCCCAGCGCCCCCGCAGCAGCCCCTGGGAAGCTGCGGCACGCCTTGCCCTGGCGTCCCGGAAGGCTAGGTGTTGCTTGGCCTGGGCTGTCCTTCCTCAGGACTTCAGTGATGACCGCACGGTTTCCAACTTGATGCATCACTCAGAAGTCCTCTTAGCTTTCCAGATCCATGATTATCATTTTTAAACATATCACTAGCGTGTTCTTCCTCTGTTGTTTTCACTAGTTAGTCTCGCTATCAGTGGTAGCAACAGCCGCAGACAATTGCAAAGGATACATTCGAGGTTTTGCTGCTTCTCCTCTGGTTCTATTACGAAGCCTTTACATACCAGCCGAGTACGTGCTACGGGGCAGAGCACAGCCGTGCGCTGCCCGCAGAGCGACGAAGGCAGAGGACAAGAAGTAAGTTAGAGGAGAGTCCTCCGCAAACGCTGCAGGAAGGCTGCGAAGGAGCTGCGTTGAAAGGGGAGGCTTGCCAGCAGCCGTTAGCACAGGCCGACAGACGGCACGGGGCTCCGA
>VXAA01004291.1:149941-167672 GCA_013399115.1 Anseranas semipalmata
GGCGGGAGGGGGCCTGGCGCGGCCGGCAGGTGCCAGCGAGGCCGTGCTCTGCAGGAAAATCCTTACTTAACAGCAGGGGCTTTCGGACCGGCATTAAACTGCTGCGTGGGCGATAAGAGTGGCTGTACAGCACCCTCCTGAGACAATGACGAGTCCTTCCAACTTCGTAGTTTACCGTTTAAGAAGCACGTAAACCATTTAAGCACATAAATGGTGAAAATGCCTGGGGGAATATTACGCGTGCAAGTCAGGTGTCATCCGTGGGTGAAAACGGCAGGATCAGAGCCTTTATCATAGCGCTGCGGGGCCTCTTCCTTAAATGAGCTGCACGGAAGGGAGCAGGTCGCCAGGCAGCAGCTAATGCTTGGCTGGCAGCGCTGCTCCGCCTGCTCTCTGGTGAGGGCTGTGCCGCGGGGGAGTGGGCACAGAGTGCCGAGTACCTGCGTGGGGGCTGTGGCTGGGAGGTGGCAGCGTGGGACTGGATGGCACTCCCCAGTAGCTGCCGCCTGGCTTTTACGCCTGTGCCCAGCTGGCTCTGATGCTCCCCTGGTGGGTCCCTGCTCATCCTCGCTGTTCCCAAGGCACCACGCTTGTTCCGCAGTTGCAGTTCTGCAGGTGGAGAGGGAGTCCTTGGAAACTGCATAGGCAGGTGACTCACCTCTTGTGGGAACTCACATTTCACGCTTTCTCTTTGTTGCTAGCATCCAGTTTTCTTCTCCCTGCCATCACATGCAAGTTAATTCTACCCTCTGTCTCCAAAACCACTGTCTCTCTTCCTTGTATAAAAAAAAGAACTTGGCAGCAGTTCTTAGAAATAAGAATAGTAGATGCTAACATAGGAAGGATAATGCCAACAATAAGGCATTATTTCCAAGAAATCATAGCGTGAGGAAGGCTCTACAGTGCACAGACACCTCAGCTATTCCAACCTAATTCTGAGCTTCAGTAAGTAAACCTCTCCATAGGAAGCCAGATAAAGGGAGTAATGTAAGTTGCATTTTATTAGACAGAGGTGGATTTGATACACGTTTGATCTTAATTTTCCATTCTTCTTGTTCAGATATGTTGAATGTACAGGTTCCCATTTTTCAGTCAAGAAAAAAGAAAAACACACCACACAAAGCAGCTGCATTCAACAATACAACAAGATAGGTATCATTATTCACTTGAAGACTAGAAATGTGCCCAGGAATTTTTCAATCATCCATTATGCTAAAATATAGATAATAAAAAGAGTTAGTAACTGTTTAATGGTAAAATACATTAAAAAAATTCAGGCAAATTGAGAATGAAAACTCATGACTTCCTTCTGTATGGCACCACACCAGTGTTTCATTATAAATTTGTAAAAGGCACCACACATTGAGACTGTAAAGCAAGGGAGAAAACAAAACCAAGCATCTTTCCATGATTTTCTTTCTGTACAGATACATACATCTTAAGGCAGGTGTTTTTATGTGCAAAATACAAGTATACAGGTAAAACCAATGTTGGTATCATATATTCTCATACTCACTTCTTCTTTTAGCAGTAACATTGGTGTCCAAATGTACAGTACATTGAAAACACTTTTCTCTAACAGAGCTCAAAATAGAAGGCAGGCTGGAAATATGGCCCTGATAACAATTACTTTTTAAATCTGAAGAGCTTTTATGTAGACCCCTTAGAACATGTACAATCAGTCATTCTCTTTTTCTTGTTGTCTCCTCCTTTAGAAAGGTCCATATCAACTTGTTCACTATGTCAGGTTGATCCTGCTGGAGCCAATGACTGGCTTCAGACAAAATAGTTAATCTGAAATGATTTTTAACATAAATCCGTGTAATTTCTGCCATCTCAACTTCCATAAATGCATCTCTTTCTCCCCATAACAGCAGGGTTGGCATGATGACTTCATGGTGCTGCAGAGGTAGGCAGCTTTAAAAATAAAATACACTTAGTTTAGTCTTGTTTTATAAAAAATCACCAAGACAGATTTCAGTCAACTTAGCTTTGACATCAACACAGATAATCTTATTGCAAGCTTTCCAGGTTCTACAGTATCTTCTACAATAGCAAGAAAACACTTGTGTGACTCAAAGTCCTCTAACTTTTTAAGGATGCTAAAGTTACATGTCTGTAATCAGCAGCTGGTTGCAACAGAGGTCTTGTTTTTGGAGCATGAGTGATGCTTCCTCAAGATGCACAGCTCAGGAGCCCCATGACCTCTGCAAAAGGGAATGTGGAACAACATGGCCAGAATCCTGTCAGTCAGTGCATTTCCCTGGGTTGATGAATGCTATGGCAAATTTCTGAACCTGTATTATTTACTGTAGGTAGGTTTTAATGAAATATGATGCTTTGAATCACAATTAGAATACGGTGTTCAAAGCATCCAGCTACCTGACTAGCCAAACTGCTTTACCAAAAAATGGTTGTCCAGGAAATAGCAGGCTGCTATTTTTGGACACTGTGGAAGATAGCAGCTAGAGTGTTTCAGACCTAATCAAAATTAAATATTGTGTGGTACACCTAAAAGTAAAAACATTTATAGAAAAAGATATTCTATAGAACACAGATGACTGCAATACTGAATTGAAGTCAGTTACATTCACTCATCTATGAAATTGATGATAATGTTCAAACTGGACCAGAATTCTTTGTTCAAAGAGCTACAGTATGTATTTGAAGGCCTTGGATTTACATACCTAAATCTGTGAAAGAAAACCGTTCCCTAAAAATTTGCCTCTCATGGGGTAATAATCTGTTTTAAACCCCAACATCACAACCCAGAGATTTGGCAGACTCAAAAGCATTTAAAGATAAACACATTATAAGGTATTTTGTTGATATTTTGAAGAAAAACCCTTAGAAAGTAAAATGTTAATAAAAATTATACCACCACAATGACCCATTTAAACTTTCCATAAAAGCTTTTCATTATTTTTTCTTAATACAATTATTTTAAATGGAATTATTTTATATATGTTTCCCTTACGTTAACGGTAGACATTAGAAGATAGAAGACAAGTAGGTACATATGAAAGACTATTTCAACATAAATCATATTAGCACATCAGAATTTATTCCAAATCATCTATTTCAGAGATGCTGAAAAATTTATCTATATTTACTCTTGAATTGCTTTATATTAGCCACATGTTGGAACAGATGAGCTGCAACAATTCAGAGCAGGTTCCATGTGATCAGATACAAATCATTATTATGCTGATAATAATAAAACCAATAATGTGTAAAAAAGATATTCTGATTGAACTGTTATGAGAAATTTAGCGCTAGGTTGAAACTTAGGAGTTAGTTAAGAAACTATAGTCTGTAAGAAGGGAAAGACAAAGAAAGAAGATGGCATGCAGTAGTTCAATGTAAGACAAAAATGGAGACTTTGAAGACATTCCTCCTCTCTACTTATACCATCAAGAATTATTATTAAAATGTCACTTTAAATAATAATTTCATTTTGACAGATGAACTAGGAAAATTCTTAAAATGACTTTTGTAGCAGTGGATTTAGATCTCATTTTTCAAACAAAACTGACCCAACCCACTGAACTGTAGCTTATTCATAGTATCATTTTTAAAAATTGGTTATCTGATGATCTGATTCAGTGTATTTAGATTATTCTCTTTCCCTTTTAAGTTTCTATGTATTCTTGATCTCTCTTCTATTTTTATGTATATTTTTCACTCCTGTACAGTTCACTATTATTCCTTTGTGACTAAGTGCCTTGCAAGATTTGTTGCTTAGGAAAACTATCCTGGGCTTGTATCTAAAGCACAGTGCATGGAATATGCATGCTGTGCTATTTATACAAGAGTGTGTTCATGATGGATGGAAGTAGGTGATTTCAATCATCTCTTTGGAAGTAACTTTCCAGAAAAATTAAGCTCTGAAGAACCGAAACTGCAGGTGGATAGCAATGAGTTGGAGACCCTTCACATGTAGGTGACCGGTGCGAGCCCACTGGGAGTCATGGTGAATACACGTCATTGGAATTTACGTGCTGCTCATATGAGAGGAAGTGACAATTTCAACCCAATTTTAATACCTAATGATTCATATAGCACGCGACCATCAGAATTAGTGGCAAGAACTTAACGAGCTGAAGATCCATCTTTTCCTCCCGGTCCAAAACCTGCCGCATTGTGGCTGATAGCACGCAGAATAGTATTCCCTGAATTCAGTATAGGTATACTTCCATTAGAAACATAAACCAAACAGTGCATAAGCACATGCACAGATGAATTCATTGCGATTAACAGTAATTAATAGTGATTAACAGTAATTAGTATCTATGAAGATACTTTATGATTAATAACTGATACTAAGCTTTTTTCTTGAGCCTGAAGAAAGCCTGAAACATTATTGAAAAGTGCAACTCTTCTGCTCATCTCATCTGAATCCCACAGCAATCCAGCTGTCGGCTGTCACAGATTCTCCCCTGCTACTGTCGGAGAAGCAGCCGGTTAATGTGCACCCTCACTGGTGCGAGGTGCTGTAGGAATGTGACGAGCAAGGCTTAGGGCGCTCCTGCCTCTAGCTCCTCATTAGCCCTACCCTGCGGCCCTGCCATGCAGATCCAGGGCCAGGGAGCCACCGCAACGCCCCACAGCTCCCGTCACCCTTGGACGTCCCAGCTGATGTCACCAGTCACTCTCTGCACAGTTGTAAATAAGGGCACTGCTACAAGCACAGCCACTACACGTATTCCCCATTGCCGCCTGTGCTGGGTGTTACCTTGCCTGGCAGAAAACATACCATCACTCTGTTTTCCTTCCAGCTTTGTCTCTTAGCCTGTGCAGGACAACACCTAGCTCAGACCTCCATTTTCCTCCCAGTATGTCCCTGATGACTGCTCTCCTGACAGTGACAACATGGAAGGCACAGAAAGAGCAGTAAGGGTGGCACTAAATTTGGACCAGGGAAAATGAAAAGTTAATCTACTTCAGAAACTCTGCTGAGTTTAGGGAAGTTAGAGAGGCAGGCAGGAGATTTAGCTTTGTTGAAGACTGGAGGCAGTAAGGGAATAAAGAGTTCAAACCCACTCCTCTTGGTATATTCCTTGTATCTAGCTACAAGGCTGCAAGTCGTGAGTAGAGAATAAGCAGAATCAAAGATGTTCTGGCCCTGATAAGCTTTTGGTAGATAAACAGGGAGTGTCAGCCTCTAAGGCCAAGCCAACACCTTCCACAAAAGTTAAAACTATCAGAAAACTGTTTAAGAAAATATTAAGCTTGCAAAAATCTTTCCTGTTATGTTACTGTCTTTCAGTTTTAGTCCATGCATGCTCCCTGCTATACATGCTCACTGGTGCCAGTGAGCAATAACAAGATCTATGCAAGAACAAAAAGAAAAAACGAGTTAGTAAAAAGGATTAGTTACCAAACAAACTAACTCGTCTTTTTATGAAAAACAGCCCAAGCACAATACAATTAAAGTCAGACATGGTTTGGTAAAGTTACAAGGAAAAGTGAGGGTAACTTACTTGGAACTATAATATAAATTGACATCAATTCGTTGTTTGCAAGTATTATTTAGAGATGAATTTTTGTGATTGTCGTGAGTTCTGTCAGTGAGGAAGGGTCCTCACGTTATTAGATTTTGAAACGAGGATTTGCCTTAGCAGCAAATGTTTCACAGTTTTGTGTGGATACATCATACAATTTACTTTCCAACACACTGCTTGACACTGAATGCATTCGTCACCTATTGGAACTTTAAAACCAGATTTGCTTTTTTTCCGTTCTCCCTTAGTGGCAGAAGATATAGTAACGTTTTTGGCCTCTAGAGGTCTCTAGAATATTTTACCTTGTCGCAGAATATTTCACTGACCTGAAAATATTTCTGTAATGGTTGATGGGTCCAGTTAACGCTCCAGGTTGTGAAAACACATAGAGATAGGCTTCAATATCCTCTGCTGTTAATCTGCAGCCTTTCCTTCCAATTCCTGTGGCCTGGCTGGTAAATAAACTTTTCAGAACCTACAAAAGGAAGAAGAAAAAGCCATCACATAGGATATCTAGGAAATGCTATTTTTCTCCTTCAAGAGCACATATCGTTCTAAAATCTATTTATACGTTGTTTGGAGTAGAATGAATGGTTCAAATGTTTTTTTTTTAGAGAGCTATATGCAAAGCACACAATAAACTTATTTCTGGTGTAACTTACTCCAGAATAATTACAGCACAGGCAGATACCAGTGTTAGCAAGTGACTCGGTTCTGTACAGTGCTGTGTCTGTGGCAGGCAGAGGCAGGCTGCAGGCACACACTTGTCTTCGGGAGGGACCCCAGCAGCTGGCAGGGTGGGAGGGAGGACATGGGACCTCCCCAGCACGCTGCCCCGTGCGCACAGCACTGGGAGTGCCGTTCTGGGCTGCATGCACGTGGGAGGATGCACGCCTTCAGCTGCTTTGTCTCCTTCTATACATTCGTACTGATCGTTTCAAGTTATGTAAGGTGTTGGCCTTACTGCTTTCTCGGGCAGAATTAATCCCTGGAAGAATGTGCTATCCAGACTCCCAGGCTGCCGGCCGTGCAGCAGGCGTTGCGGGGCGAGAGCATGTCCCACCGCTCACAGGAGCTCTGGCTAAGTCAGCAGGAGTCCTCCATGCACCAAACGTGTCCCAAGGCGTGGGCACATGTAAAACGTAACCAGCTGACTACTGAGGTGGAGTGACACACTGTAGTGCTGGAGGTTAAAAGTATGTGTGTACCTGAACACCTGCCAGAAATGCAAAAGCAATTGTGAATCTCACAGATTCTATATACTTATATTCTACTTTGTATAAATACATAAAACTGAAGAAAAATCGGAAAGCTCTGTATTTTTCCCAGTAATTATCACTACATCAGAAGGCATCAATGTAGGTAGGCAATTCTTCCATCACTCACAGTGAAACATATAAAGAAGAGCACTCATTTTGCTCACCTTGAAATCATTTACTGTAAACATGAATTCAGGAAACCATGGCATTTGGAAAAAGAAGTAGTAACCAGATTTAATCAATTGTGATGGATGTCGCAGAATGTATTCTGAAACAAAAATGCCCATGAATTAAAAATGAAAACTGATGACTCAAACAAAATTACTGTTAATATCACTATTTTTTAAACTTAAAGGAATGTTTTAAACATACTACGTTAGAGCATGCTATGTTACAAAAGATGATTACTGTTTCAGGATTAAGTATATGATATGGCCATTAAAATATACTTCTTTTATACGTGTTAATAAAATCAGACAGCAAAACTAAAGCCTGCCAAAGATTAGGTGAGAGCAGTGACATTTGAGAGTTTAATTGTATGATACGTTTTCACTTAGAGATCTATTTGTGTACTGAGTCCAAAGCATTTTTTTCAGGTGTAGAATAAGAGGCATAAATACAAGTATTACTTCTGTCTTTAAGTATTTCTCTCATCAAAGATGTGATATACAGAAATCTGTAGATGATAATCCACTGACATGGTAAAGGGAGCATCAATCCTGTTCATGAAAGGACAGAATTTTTCTAACTCTTCTTCCTTGGCGATTTCAAGAACCGTAATCAAGATTATGGTGCCACTGATATAGCCAAATTTATATAGTCTCTTTTTTGAAATTGAAATTTTGTGTCTCCAGTGAATTGCAAGAGCCAACACTGACAAATGTCTAACTTCCTTGAAGCAAGCACAGAATGTGTGCAGATACTAGGAAGTCTAGAACCTATCCTTTAGAGATGCAAATTCAGAAAGGCAAAATTGCACTCCCATGATAGGAAACATCTCTGAAACATTGATTCTGGCAGTGAATAAAAATGGGCTTTAAAAAAAAAAGTAAATTGGAGTCTCAGCTATCTTCTAAGCATTCATATCTTACACACTCCTAAATTGCATCACTCATTATATTTTTCCATTAATGGACCATCATCAATACTACTTACTTGACTTTTCTGCACTAATATGTTACTATTATGTTTACAAATATTTTATTAAACTAAAATATTTCCAATATTGCCTGGCATCCAAAGTTTTTGTTGAAAAACTTAATTTTACTAGGAGCATTATAGAGATTTTGTCAATATTGGGAAAGATTAACTCACCATTTTCTAATAGACAGACTTCCCCACCTCATTGCTTAGCTTAACTAACAAATACAGATCTGTTACCAGTCCATTGATGTGAGGATATGTGAATGTAGTGGTAAGTCAAAAAATCCTGAGATGGAAACTCTAAGGCAGGAACTCTCAAAAATCTGGTATCATAATTGCTATGTGATAGCAACGAGGAATGGCATGCATTAAGTGACTAAGTGATTAAAGTGTGCTCAGAGTAGTGGTATGTAAAGTACAACACCAAAGATCGAGCAATTTCAAATGCATAAATACAATAATCCCTTAGGAGTGGTTAGGAGTATGTTAACTGCTATTATAGAATTAATTGTGCAAATAACAAAAATATTAAAAACAACAACAGACTTTTATCATAGTAAAAATTATGGTATTAACGGCAAGCAGAATGCTCAATTTATAAGCTTTTTTCATTTAATCCACAGTAGAACAAACTTGATCCAGGGTGACTTTATTAAGCTACATAACATGTTTTGTACTTTAAAAAATGTGCAAACAAATACTAAGAAAAGCTATAGTACTATGTATTTTGCTTCTATACAGCCTGGCTCCCAATCTCAGTGAAAATACTGCAAGAGCTCCTGATTGCTCCAGTGGTGGGGAACAGACATTTCCTTGGGTAAGTGAAGCTTAACTACCTGGCAAAATATTCTTTAATACCTTAGGAAGGTGGCCAAGACCACTGTGAGAACACTAGGTATGAATGGTTCTGATTCCACAGTGTCATTAAGTCATCTGAAATGAAAATTAAAGCTTCACTGAATTTTCTCAATTATTTCTGGGCAAGTGGGGTGACTTGAAAATAGAAATAGCATAAAGTCAGCAACTGCAAGAAATTAAAATTGGTGAGATACTACTGTCATTGTAATTACTGAACATAGATCTAATCCCTATGAAATATTTTGTGATTCTGGGTAGCAGACAAGCTCAAATCCTATCACACAACAAATTCTGCTAGTGCACCTAAATCCCTTTTTGAGCTCACTGCTAGCAGATTCCATAGCCTCTAGTAAGTAGCCTGGAAACGTTGTCTCATTCCAATGAATATTGTACAAGATCATAAAGTTTCACTTGTCACCTAAATCAGGATTAAATTCTAGAATTCTGATTCTCATTTATACAAAGGCTGTTTTATACAGTTTTAATAACGCAGCGAGACCTTAACCTAGGTGTAATGCAGTATACATCCACGTTCAGGGAACAGGCTATCCTGCCTGATTCACGTACATGAGAATTTTGTTTGTGGACCTTCCAGGACTGAGAAAAAAAATCATTACATTTGCTTGCAAACACTCCCACTTCCTACAATAAATTATTTCCCAAAGTAAAATACTTGATACCTTACTGCTTCATAAAATACAGTCCAGATTGTGAGAAGCACTGAGTTCTGGTAACTTATCTGCTGAACATCTAAAAGAGCAAGTAGTTGGTTCTTCTTTAAGCAACCTCAAAGCAAACACAATCTTAATGAAAATGCAAATAGTCTGGATTAACATACATAACATATATAACATTAGAACTACTATAAAACTCACCTGTAAACACAGAAGGATGAGGGAAATTAACCACAATCAGCTTGGTCACCATTTCAGGGTAACATATAGCCACTAACCAAGCGATCATTCCTCCCCAGTCGTGGCCAATCAACACACACTTGTTGTATCCTACCGCACAAACACAGATATGTGCTTTTATTTCAGTGAAATTTGCATCCATAAAAATTATTGCAAACAATAATTGCTGGGTAAAACAGGTGGTCCAGCACAGTTATTAACGTAACTATTTAATACTGCACTGCTTCCATTACTAATGGCCAGAAAAAACAGCGCACTATTATAGCTAAAAATTTAACACATACTTAAAATTATTTAATTTGGCTTCAATTACACTTTAATGCCAATGTGAAACTGAAGTAATTTGGCATCCAAATAGCCACACTGTTCACATATCAGCCAATGCAGGGTCAAATACACGAGTCAAGTTGCAGTCATTATAATGCACGTACATTTGTTGTGTTTAGGGAGTTTGGAGTTTGAAACTGCAGACAGAAAGACTGAGAGATGTTGTGAGCCCCTCCTGAACAAAATTAATCTTTATGAATTGCTTTGAATATGGGAGGTTGTCTAAGCACTAAACTTCAAAAAGGGGGAATTATACTTAATAGCCATATATTTAATACATACAAATACATAAATAATCACATTTATATATTTAGTAGGCTTGTAGCACTTCTCCATATGTTTTAATGGCAATTTTAAAAGTTCTTAGCATTCACCTGCTTATTCTTCCATTGATGAAAATGCGAATTTTGCAGCAATAAAAGGGGGGAAAATGAGTGTTTTTGAAAGCTTAACTATTCCTCCCTTAACCTTTCCTAGAATACATACTACAGTGTCAGATACCATCACAATCCTCATTGAGGACTGTAATACTGAGCACATATGCTACAAATAAAATGTATAAAAGCCCAACTGTTTTGAATTGACAGAAATTTGGACACAGTTGTCAAAGCATCTTAAAACTCCTCTTGAATAGAAATCTCGTGGAGCACTTTTGATATAATCAAGTTCTCCAAATGAATTTACCTTGGGGTTAGAACAAACAAAGATAGAAAGCCTCAGAAATACTTTTTTTCCAGAAATTTTTAAATCCCTATGAAATTGCATTATGATGAGAGCACTTCACAGGCATAACCATGGCATTACCATGGAGATTAACACAACCAGCAAAGGTTGGAAAATGTAAACACAGTGTGGGGACAGCCTGCCCAATCTTTTGACACTATTCAGATATCACAAGCAAAGCAAATCCTAAATTCAAACCTTAAGACTGGCATCACTGCTGTACTATTTCTTCATTTGAAATGCAGTTAAGTTGTTTCACTATCCCTCGAGTACCCTAGAGTATCCAAGGAACTAAAATGATCCAGAGAATGAGTCTAATCTCACCTGTTATTGGTATGGAGGAGAAATACCCCTCACTAGGTGTTACAGTTCATTGCCAGAACAGCTGTACTTCCTACTGAACTGGAGGAGCAAAGCAGACTTGCTTCAGTTCAAGACCGTCACACCGTGTATTTGCCACAGAGAGCGATGTGTTCTCCCTGCTGTTGCTTTTACTGTTGTGTAAGACAGGGTGATTCAGCTCTTGAGAACTGACTACTGTGCAGGAGTAGTATTTGGGGATTCTTTTCTTAGTACAGCAGCTGTACTGTCACCGTCTTCATAAAGCCCACAATACTTACTCTATCTTGTTTGTGCTAGAAGAATTTCACCTGTCTTGTCTGCAAGTGCTATTAGACTACTCTACAACAGCACCCACTGAGTGCAATGGTTAGGAGTAAGTGAAGGTCTTTTTAGTTAGGGGAAAAGACCGTAGGTTTGTGCTGCTGGATTTCACAACACAGAGAAGATTTTTTTTTAAACTCATGATGGAAAATTATCTTTACGTATTGTTTATGCTGACGTACACATCACGATCGGAAACAAACCTTTCCCATTAGTACTGATAATAGTCCATAAAATATGAGTATTCCTAGGTTTATATCCATACATATCTAGAATGTGTATATATTAAAGAGAATACAGTTTTTTTTTTAATCAATGATAGATATTAATGTTTCTTTTTTCCCAGAAAATCAAATTGTCTATGACCTGAGTAGTTTCTCTTCTACTAACGCACCTAGAGATTCCAAAATATCCTTTATATCTGTTATCAGGCAATCTAACTTGTAATTTTCTTTGTGAGAAGGAGCATCTGTTTCTCCATAACCTCTCAAATCCAGGGCCACCACTCGATATTCGCTTTTAAATTCCCGCAATTGATGGCGCCAAGAATACCTAAGAAAGGGGAGAAAAAAGTTGGAGTTACAAGGTCAAGCAGTATGATACTGAAATGTAGTCAATGCTTTTGCTCTCAAATAGTTGAGGGTAAATTATCACGGCTTTGTTTGCAATGAGATTCTTTCATCTTTCTGTGGTACGCTGATGGTCCTTTGTGGCTGTAGCAATTTTGTGCTCCCTTCTTGAATTCTCCAGTAAAGAAATGCAGCTGCCAGAGTGGAGGCATGGCCAGAGCCTGGATATTTCAACAGTTTCTAGAGTCTGGCGTGGCCCCTTTGCTGCAAAGGAAGCAGGCATAAACCAGAGCACACAGAGGAGTATTCTGTTTTATCCTTGTAACTGTACTGTCATCAAAAAAGAAAGGTTTGAAAAGCTTTTTCTTCTCCCTAGCTTGTTCATATGCAAATTTTGATAGACTAGGGAAATATGCCTCAAGGGACAGATTTTTTTTCTCTTCAGAAAAGGAATGTCAGATAATTCATACACTAAATTAACCAAAGAAAGAAATACAATGAATAACAAATGAACTCGGTGAATTCCATATGATTTATATTATGTACACATCTGTGTCACTGTACTTCCAGAATTGTTCCAGAATAATCTCTCAATGGGTTGGTACTACATTTCATTGCTTGCATTTCTATGGAAAAGAGTGGTAACGTTACATGCATAAAAGACATACAACATGAAGAACTCAGGAAAAGGCCGGGGTTATTCCTCATTCTGTGTTAGTATGTACTGACTGGATGAGTGTGTTACAAAGCAAAAATAATAGGAAAATGCTGGGCTTGATCCTACGAGAACTACCTGCCTTCAACTGTTATTGAAACCTATTAAATTTCAGAATAGCCACTACAAAGAAAGACATGGCCTTATCTTATATAGTCATAGAAAGATACATGAAAAACATGATCCTTCTAGGCATATATAGCAACTGCTGAATCCCTCTTTGCTAGGATCTAGCTTTTACTTCTGCTCGTTTCAACAGTCTCCGATAAATGATACAAAGCATTTGAATTATCGGGTATCATGAGAGATGCACAAAATTCTGCCTTAATTCAAACAGTGTCTATATCAGTCCATTGGCTATTCCACTTTGGCTTTGCCTCCAACCTATTACGGATTTTGAGCATACCATAAGTAGCACAATGGGTACAATGGGTGTTACAATAACACCCATTAATTATAGAAATTTGTATTCATGTAAACACAACAGTCAGAACCTTTTCATTTCACTGCTGTATAATGCAAATGCAAGATTTAGCACAGATCTCTAGGAATTAAATTTTTAAAGGCATTATACAATGACTTGGAAGCTGAATTTGCCATGGTAACTGTTGTAGCTATCATATATATTTCAGTACGAAGAAACACCAAGGCCAATAAATAAATAAATAATGTTTGTTTTAGAAACATGTACAGTTGCTATCCTCATCTCCTGTTTTCACAACAGTCCATCAGCCAGCAAATGTCTGACTGAATAGGTTTTATATCCAAAGAAATCCTTTTACCATATCTGAAATGCAACTGTTAGACAACTGCTTTGCAAGCAGAATTTGGAAATGTTGGTAAATGCCTTCATTTTCATAAGACTGAATAATGGAAACTTTCTGATCACATTATTTCTGAAAGGCAGCTTGTATAAAATTTAGGTGCTTACACACATCCTTATAGATACTCTCTAGCTGTCTCAATACATCATGCCCACTTTCAAATATTTTAATATTGTCTTTCCACAAAATTGATATTGATTTCAAGTTCTTGTGCATCTAAAGCACTTAATGGCTCTGGTGCATTATATTCTTTAGCAATCTTTCATCTTCAGACATACTCAGTCACTCGCTAAGGGCAGTGTCATCTGGTTATAGTTGTCCTACTCATAACCTTGAGACATTTGAAGGCAGAGGATTTGTTACAATTAAGAATTGTAATTGTGAATCGTGTCCATTTTTTTTGCTAGACAAACAGTACAAATTTGATGCTTCTTTAAGTCTCTTGTGATCATTTTTTCGCATGCTCTCAGAACAATCTCTGTTCTTGCATAAAAATTCTGCACTAATTGAATTAACAAACCAACATCAGTATTTGTAGTGTGACTATTTTATAGACTATTGGCATGTATTCTTCTTTCTAAAAACAGGTATGTAAACTGTGCTATTGGTGGTCCCAATGACCTATATAACAGTTTTTTAATCATTGTTCCATTCCATTTGAATGGTCAGATAATCAGCTGTCATTTAAAGCATGACTCACCTTTCTAAACCATAAAAATGGCTTTCTGAATTTTGAAAACAATATACGGGATCTCAGTAGAATAGGTATATAAAATACTAAATTTTGCACATTATTCCCACTGTAGGGGAAATTAGCTGTAGTCTTAGCTATCTTACGGTGTTAGAATACACAATATATAGACATTATGCAAGATATGCATAGTGCTTGCATAGGATATGCAACTCTCCCGATCTGAGTTTTTAATCAAAGTTTAGAGCTTTTAGACTTTTAATTAGCCATTTATTATTAGAACAATCTACTTCTTTGAAAATTTTTCTTAAAATAATAATAAATATGACTTTGTACCATCATCCTTGATGCCTTTAGTATCTACAGGAAATTGCTAAGGGAAGAGAACTGACCTCTATTTTACCTGGGTCAATTTATCATGGTATGACCTGAGTCCAGCTTGAAAGATCACAGTTCCAACAATGGAGCTTAGCTCCATATCTGAGTTTAGAAAGGAAAAGGATCATTTAACTTGCTGAATTACTGGCATCACCACTTCCTCTATTCACTTACTGCTTTTTAGGTGCAAGTTCTGCAAGCCATGCCTCACTAGTCAAACCTGGCAGTGACTGCCCAAGCAATTCAGTTCAAGCACTAGACACATGACTGCTTTTCATTGTTACAAACATTTAGGATTGGTTTTGATTCATCATTCATCTTACGGTGAACTAATACTAGAGCTTTTTTCCCTGAGTAGCACTCTGAAATTAGGCTGCAAAGTAACCTATACAACTCAGAGCTCTTCTCCCTCTCCCCCAATTAAAACTTACGCATAGTGTTTTTAACAAAGCAATCCATACTGCACACATATATTGGATCCTCATTTTAGCACCTTCTGCTATAGTTCCAATGTTTAGCTACGTTAGTACAAATGCTACGTGTTTTCCAAATGGGAAGTTCATTAAAAATGAGTAGTTCCTCCCCTAAGTTTGAAGAAAAGTGTACAGACAATGCAAAAAAGATAGTTGGGTTAAGTCAGCCTGCAGGAATTTTTTTGTGGTTGCTGCAGTTAAAAATTTCAATGGTTCGTTGCCTACTAGAACTTAATGCTTTTAGTGTGCATAGATATATCCAAAAGTTCACTCTGAGGATACTTAAGCTTGATCATCACTCTCAGGTATCTTAAGCAGCCTCATTTATACAAGAAAAGTGTGTAGGGAGTTTTACCAGAATTCTGGAAAGCCATGAAGCAGCAGCATGAGTGGTTTACCCCTTTCTCCGGCAGCCACATAGTGGAATCTTAACCCTGAATCCTAGAACGAGAGAAAAAGAAGTATTGTGGTATTGTGTTTTTATTGCTGCATAGAACTGCTGTACTGGGATTCAAGAATGAATATAGTTTTAGACAATTTTTTAAGGAACAATGTATTGTCCCTGAAAAAAAAAATCGAATTGTCTGTTCTCAAAGCTGAAGTCTTCTGCGATCCCGAGATCAGGTCCCGCTGCACCCTGGCAGTGCTGAGCATCCCACAGCCCAGCTGCACGGCTCCGTCCAGGGAGGGCCATCGGTAATGCACATCAGGCCGGGCTGCCTGCGTGTCCATTCAGCCACGGGCACGCTCACGGTTCTGAGAGCACCTCCTGGCATGGGGAGTGGGAAGGGAAGATTGTTGTAGGAGCTAGAACCTTTCACACAGGCATGGCACGTGCTTTATGGAAAGACTTTTAAGACATGGTATACTTTAAACGCATTTTCAATCTTTCACTTAGTATCTGAGATTATGCAACCATTTAAAATCGTCACATTGCAATCTGGCACAATAAAGGACAGCACGGATTCTTAACAACACAAAGCAATCAAAGTTAAACAACTACAAAGCAAGTATTTTTTGCTTGTTTTTTACTGTTCAAGGCTTCAGACTTGCTTCAGAAAAGAAATCCTTAATGTAATCATCTTCTTTCTACCCTGTCTGTAGTCACTATTTCTGATGCACCTTTTAAGAAAATGGGTCTTACAAGAATTACCAGCAGGCAAGTAACTTATTGTTAGCAGTCCTGATGCTGAACATTGAAATGCCATTGAAGTGAAGAGATGCATGCAAGCTTACACTAAATAAAGGTCAAATCTGGTAAATAAGATGAAATTATGACCTACCAGGCTTACTGAATTCTTGCACAGATGTGGATACAGAACTTGAGAAAGACTTAGCTCACAAAATACACCACGCTGTTTAGAAGTCATGTGAAGGAAACTGCAGGAAGGTCAACAGCTCCTGAACAAATGTCAGAGCCCGCACCGTCTCTGCTATTTTAAAAAGGGCAGAAAAAACTCATGCCTTTGCTGTAGATCAAGACCTCATGTCATGTTACGGATCACAACTGCACAGAAAGTTTTTCTTGCCCAAGATGCTTCAAATTCTCTGAAATACCTTGGCGCTGCTAAGTCACTAACCAGCTACAAACCCATGAACTTACATCTTGGTTTTTGAAAAGGCTCTGAAAAGGAAATAACTGTTTTCTTATTTTCATATTCACTATGGATACAGTAGGGTCTTTTTGCTCAGTTCTGCCCAAAGTTACTCTAACATTTCTCCTCTGGGATGCCAATTAAGTTGAAGTCCCTAGATGTAGAAATAGCTATACATTTCTAAGTACTTACTGATCTCTTCTCAGTACATTTTAGGGCCAGTACATCATCTTCACCATTCTCTGTATCATCCCTGCCTTTGATCCCTTTTAAACCATGGAAGTTTCTCAGTTTTCTTCCGGAGAGTCTCTTCTCACTTTAGTGGGTAGTTGGTTCGCCCTCCTCCATCCTGCTTCTTTCAGTTAGTGTCCTTTAGGGATTTACCCTCAATGCTTTTATTTTAATCTATTTATTGCTTTTAAGGACATCGCCTTTACTCATACAAATTCAATCAACGCTTGTGCAGCAGCAGTTTAAATGTTGCATGCCCCAAACTAAGCCCACCTTCTACCTTTTCAGTTGCTCCTTTCGGTCCCCTTTTTCCTGTTACTGCAACAATCCTTGTGGTCCCCAGGACACACACAGGATGTTGCCATCTTCTTTGAAACCCGCTTTTTTCTTTCTTTTGCTGAAATCTGTACAGCTCTGTAGGACATGTGTTTGGAAGGTAATCCAGTAGCCTGCTGTTACCCAGTGGCAAGAGGCTTTCCTACTGCCTGAAAAGAGCGTCGTACTGACAGCGGTTCCATTTGCCCCCAAATGCTCTTATTACTGCCACAGCCCTCACTTCCCATCAACCCAGTCACTTGCTGTTGGGTGCTGTAGGAAGAGGAATGCAGCATACGAGTGGAAAAGCATGTGCATGCCTCCTAGTGATGCTGGAAAAAGAAAACAGGCGAATCACGAGAAACTGAGCGGCTTAATAATTTGTATCAGTGCCGCTTGGCAAAAACGCACCTGCACAGGTCCCAGAGAACTGAGATCTCGGTGCTCGTTTCATTAAAAATAACGCTTTACGAAACTGGCGGTGCCCGCCTTGCTCACCTACAGCTGTGACAGCAACTTCGCTCGGCGCGTCTGCCGGAGGAGCAAGTC
>VXAA01004291.1:168334-183826 GCA_013399115.1 Anseranas semipalmata
CGGCGAGCGGCGCTCCCGCACGGCCGGCCCCGGAACGCCGCGAGCCGAAATAAGCAAGGAGCGGCCCCGGGGCAAGGGCGCCGCTCCCGCAGCCGCGCTCCGGCAGAGCCGCCAAACGCAGCGAGACTCGCTCGCAGCGTCGCTGCCAAAGGTGCGCCGGGGCTGTGCGGGGCAGCCTCGCCGCTGGTGCCTTGGCAAGGTCCTCGAGCGCGATTGCTTTGCTCGCTCGGGTCGCCTCTGCGGTCACGCTTACCTTACTTACCTGTGAAACGAGGCACGGGCGTGCGGCCGTGGGCTTGCAACTCTTATTTTTAAAAACTGCGTTCTTTTGCTGCTGTTTAACAACTGTCCACTTAAAGGTGATTTTGTAAATGTATTACACCTTTAGTTGCATACTCTTTCACGTTTCCAAAAGACATACAGATTTTGAGCTCCAGCACAAACATTTATAATTTAAAAAATGGAACTTACTCTAATCAAGAAATTTGCTAGCGGAGGAAATTGGATCATTGTTACTATATCTGTTCCAGCAGAGATTAATTTGGTGCTCAGCCACCCAGGGCTGACATCGGACAAGCTTATGCCTGTCCATTAGCTGTGAATTGCTACAGGCACGAGGCAAGGAGTCACAGTCACGTGCGAGGCCACAGATGCTGAGATATGAAGGAAGGCCCCAGCCAGCACCTGTCAGGTATGAACCTACCGATAGGCAGGTGAAGGGCACTTTAGGATTAGAATGGTGTATGTAATCCAAAATTACAAGAAAAAGCATAACTAGATTTAGCTATTAATCCTACAGGTTATAAAAATACAGGTACTTGCTACGGTTCATCAGTTCTGCAAGATAAAGAAATGTAGGCTTAGTAGTTGCCGAGTGCAAGGAAAGTGGCTCTGAGCTTGCATGTCAAATCCCGATCTGACTCCTTGCACAGCCTGCTCACTTCAGTCCTTGGTCTAAACCCCTTGTTTCTCAGACTGCAGGGTACGGGCAGGTCCAGGGCTTGTAGAGGCCCTGTGGGAGAGTCACAGCCAGTAATGCAGACCTGTGTGCAACTACCAGCATGGCTTTTGGGGATTTGGCCAAATTTTACTTGAATTTGACCAAGACCAGAATTTGTACTTGGTTCGGCTAAGTTTGGAGGATTAGAGCTCCCAAGAAATGTTTTTTGTTCCTTCAAACAGTACAAAAGTAGAAGCTGGTGCAAGGATGCCATGTGTCTGTTAACTAACACATATAATTTAATGAGTTATTTAAATTAAAAAAAAAAACACAAATTGGATATGCATGCATACAGACAGAATATATATCATTTTACACTGTGCATAGAACACAGCTTGCAGACAATTTTTGTCTGTATCATACCAAATGCTTTCTCCTACTTGTTCTAAATTCAGACTTACAAATATAGGCACTGATGTTGAAACCTTGTCCCTTTGAAGGCAGTGGCAGAATTAATGCTGATTTCAACAGGTTCAAGTTTTTTTTTAAAAATCAAATGAACTTATGCAGCAGGAAGGAAAGTTATAATTGCCCATTTTCATGCATTTTTAAGCTTAAAAAATACAAAACCAGTATCTGAAATTATTTTTTTTTACTAATAAAGGTAAGATCTTCAAGTAAAAAACTGCCTAACTTCCTTTTATCAATAACAAATGAAATCTCAGTAACCCACGGCAGCTGACAACAGTTGTTGGTTTACATATTTAGAAAATTCTGTGAATCATGCTGCTCACTGTCCGTGCTTATTGGCTGAATGTGAACCCCACAGATTTGAGGTCAGGAGCTTTATCAGGCCGCTGGGGAAAAAATGCTGGGCTATTTAAGGCTCCCTTCCTTGTCTTAGGCAAGAAGAGAAGGAACAACATCAGAAGCTGGTATGATTCAGTTCAGACACTAACCTCTGCAGACTCCAGCAGGATTATATGAATCATGCCTACCAAGCTTGAGCCTTCCGTTCATACTCCAATTACTCATACCGCCAACCCTAGGAATAGCACATCACTAATTTTTTATACATCAGCCTTTGTGCTGATAACCTTTCTTGTAGGGAAGAAGTCTTTGCAGCTCCTCAGTATCAGACTGGCTGCAGCAGGATTTTCCCCAAAGTGTGTCTGAGCAGACCAGTGACCCAGTTAGATAAGTTAGGAAGCCTGGCAGGAGGAAAGCAACCAACGTTACTGTGTCACAGTAGTCATTGAGCTCCTCGGAGAAACAAGGTTGGAAATCCTGGAGTTGACCACAAGCTTCCACCTGCTTCCAGAGAAAGCTTGATGAAAGCCCAGCCGTAGATTAGGCAGAGCACTCACAAAATGATGGTAGCCATCTAGAATACAAGGGGGATTAAGAATGGAACAGTGATGTGCATTCTTATAAGCAGGTATTTGGCCAAACTAAGCCATATTTCTTGTACAAACCTCAGAGCTATTTTTTCTTCCACAAAAATAGAACCAAATCTATTTCTAGTTTATACATGTAACTACCTGGGTGGCTTTATGTCAAACTTTTAAGTGATACACAACTTTTGCAGTAGCCGATGGGGTTTAGCTACACAATCTTCAGGTACAGATCTGGTATCAGAGCTAGGAAGATGATAGCACTGGGGACCTACCAGTTTGGAGCAGCTTTTGTACAGTGAAATTGCTACTACTGCCTTCAGCCCACCCTGGCTCAGTGTCTCCAGGCACCTCCAGCTGAGCTACTTTAGCCTCCCTCTGCCAAGGAAGCGGTAGAACTCTTCTACTGAGGAATGCTTCCTTTGTATTCCAAGACCATGGCGTCTACATACGTGTGGGCAAACCTGTTGGCATGTCAAATGTCT
Source organism: Anseranas semipalmata (assembly GCA_013399115.1). Lineage (NCBI taxonomy): Eukaryota > Metazoa > Chordata > Aves > Anseriformes > Anseranatidae > Anseranas > Anseranas semipalmata. The sequence continues at coordinate 171,154 of VXAA01004291.1, forward strand.
TCCACACATTCCAGCATTTTCCAGAAGAGTTCAGAATCTGCTGTATATCTCATGCCAAGTAATGACAAATATGAATAAATAGAGAAACACAATTATTTCTCTAGCATCCTTGGATTTTGATTTTCCTATCCTTTGCTCTAGATTGTTGTTCTAATGGGTTCCAAGCCAAACAAACCCCAGGGCAGATTGTTTTACAAGCTCTGTCAGTGTGCTCTGCCCTCATGGTGTGCCATCTGCTTGCTTATCTTTCGTCAGTTCAACTCATCTCGTTTCTCTGAGAGACAAAAGAGGATGACTTTGCACATCATTGACTCTGCCTCCAGCTGATAGTAACAAAATTTAACACATTCCCTTGATTAATGACAGAGGACAGTAAAGCTTTTAAGTTACCTTTCATTTAGGTGTAGATACTATCTACTAGTATAGATGCTAGTACAGAAACGATGCATTAGTGCAATTATTTTCACAAATGCTCAAGGTAACTTAATGGTGTAACAGATCTTTGTTCATGTTTTAATAGTTAGGTAACTAGCATACTTAGTCTGTTTAGCTGTATCTGCACAAGTGGTATTCATGCTCGCCTCTGGTGACAGCTCTGGGCAAATGCAATTGTTGTAGGCTCGCTACTCACATTTGGAGGCCATTTCCCTTTCCTCCGAACTCGGCATGCCTGTAGGTAGGAACTGATTATTCTCTAAGTGACTTGTGGGATGCAAATAAAAGGTTTATCAGATTAGCGTTAGCACCACTGACATTATGATAAGTCATGATGACAACGTAGACCAGTGTGAAATAATAGTGATTTTTCTTCCCCTGTGCATCACAGTTAATAAGAGAAGGCTAATTTCATATCTAGCTCTTGAGCAGGTGAAGCTGTGGCCAGAGAAGTTGTTACAGAAGCTAGAATTAATTTTTGAATGGACAAGAGTACTAGCTCATATGGCTATCTAGAATGCAAAGAATAAATTCTCACCCTCCCTTCCATAACCTCCTATTTCCAAAGCAGGAAATCTTGAGCTTGCATGAACCCAGTCAGAAAGCATGCCCAGACAATGGCAAGGTAGGGTGTCCCAAATGTGAACTGTAATATTTTATTGCAGGACAAATAGTTATTAATGACATATAAACTAGCAATGAAGGCAGGGCTAAATCACTTTTAATGCAGATGGAAAACAAGACATCTTAACAGCACCACTCTGTGTTATGACCCATCTTTCACCCAGAATCACTTTCCTATCAGAGTACTCAGATCTCTCAGATAGTGGGCACGAGCACACATCCACACAAAGCTCATACAAGAGGACATCCATAGATACTTCAAAGGGCAATACCCCAGTCTGAGCATTTGTCAATATAAAGTCTTTCTACAAATTAATGAATTACTACCATTCCAGTAGCAACAGACATAGAAGATACAGAGCAGCTTTTTAGGGCAGAATAAGTATTTTTGAGCAAGCACTACCTCTTCACCCAGATACCTGAAAGACAGGGCTACCATTTGTAGGCATACTTTAACTGTCTTTTATGTATTTAAGATGCAGTTTATGCCCTTTATCTGAAAATTCAGTTGTTTGTAGAAACTCTTGTCCACTTAGTTTACTTGGTTGGGTATCAGCATTACCTTCACTTCCAGCTCGATAGACCAGAGGGCTCCTGGGGGAGAGGGGGTTTTGAGGAGGAGGTTCAGCTAGGTCAATGGTCTCTAAAGTGGAGCACACAAGACAATCTGCTAGGGTGCAGGAAGAAAATAGATTTTGAAGAAGAAATAGATCTTTTAGACTAGTTCCTACTTCAGACAAATATCCCAACATTATTAAAATCTTGCATTAATCAGAAAGCCTTTCGAACTGGAGCCAGAAGTGGAATATTTTAGATAAATTCTTTCCATGAAGAATCAGAACCATCTGGCAAACATGCTTGCACACTTAACCAAATGTTATGTAAACATAAAATACATTCAACAAAAGATCAACGTGTCTGTGCCTTAAGACATGCAAGTATACAGGATTTGCGAGTTAGATTTGCTGCTGAAATTACAGAGTTCCAGGAAATGTTGTTTTCTGATTACAAGTAGCATTACATATCCTGTAGAAGTTATCATTGTTATAAAGGTCTTTTGTCACAGCCCAGATTCTGTGCAAATGTGTCATAGTAAATGATCGTCCTAATGGTAATCACATAACTGACAAGACTTTGGTTTAAAGTAGTTTCTATAGGTGCATATTTAGTACACTGACTTAAGACAAACACGAGAATTTGGCTATGCGCAGTATAAGATTCTCAGTTGTTTCTGAAAAAATGAATTAAAAAAATAGAAAAAAATCAAGAAGCTGATATTTTCTCATATATATACACACAACATATGAAACAGGAATCAGAACTATGTACCACTGCATAGCCGACTAGATTACACATACATTATAAACAAGAAAAAATATCTTGTGATGCTTCAGGTGTCGATGAACAAGCTTTTAATATTAAGCATTTTACAAGGGCTTACATGCTCTTTAAAGTGGCTTTAATGTTTAAGCTCGTAACTAGTACATTTTCAAAGTTGTACAGTTAGTAGTAGTGTCAAAGTTAAGTTCTACATTAGCTACAGCTTTCATTCAAGATTTTCTTCAAAAGTTGCCATAATATCACTCTGCAAATTCATATCAATTGTGCAAGCCATCTGCAAGAAAGCAAATCAGTGTATTTTTCAGAGCAGTCAGACAGTAATGAGTACTATGCAGGTCAAATATAAAGATCTAAGAAAAACCTACAAAGCTTATTTCCAAAAAAAGCGTACACTTCCTCTGTTATTACAAATTTGCATAAGCATGTTGAAGTCCTCTCTGAAAAGCGTTGAAGATGAAAGCTTCAGAAGACCTTACCTGAATCTTGTATGATCTTTATCATGCTGCAGTTTTTACATTCAATTGTAAAATATTATGAAATTTTTTTAAAACATTTAATCTAAAAAAATAATAGCAATTAAAAAGCATTCATTACCTATACAAAAAAAACCACTTGGCCAGTTTTAAAAAGGCTTAGTTTTGGTATTTCAGACTAGAACAGTATGGCTAACACTTTTGTTGATAGGTGGTATGTTTGTATGTTGAAAAGGATTGACAACCTGCAAGACCTGAGGTTTGAAGTTGAGAGAGCACGGATTCCCCTTTAAAATTTGATCTTGCTGTGCAATTATTGTAACCTCATAGGAATATAGGACCAAGTTTTTCATGTTATGCCACTTGAAGACCTATTTGAGACTCCTGGTTCATTTTCGGGACTAACTTCAGGTAGCATAGTTCTGTTAGTTTCAATTGTTCAGGTCCTTTAAAATAAGCACCTGATCCAACTTTTTTTTTTTTTTTTAATTCTCTAATAGAATTGAAACAAAATCAGCTGAAAAGAGTCAGCAACTTACTACTTCTCTCCTTCTGCGTTCTTGTTCCATTTTTCTAGCCAAGTTACGGTCTTGAACAAGAGTGTGTTGTTGAGCTTCTGGCAGTTGTTTGCTCTTATCCTCTTCTTTTTGGGGCTCACAGTCTTTCATTGCCATGACATCCAATCCCACGCCTTCATGGGTCCTTTACAGGAAGGAGAAGGGACAAGCATAGGCTAAAAGTAATTTCTTTTCTTCATAACAAGCCTGTGCAACTGAACAGAATCTGCAAATAAATCAGTGCATAGCACTTGGTGTGGTTCCATTTTACATGCTAATTCATAATAATTTCTCTTCCCAAGAGGTATGGTGCACACAATTTTTATACTGAAGTAAGATAAGGTTTCCCGTGTTACATTGCCCATCTATGTGCACACAGGATTTATATATATGCTACACAAAACTTTCACTGAAGTCACATTCTTTGAAAGACATATAAAGTTAACTTTGTTACTTTTCTGGCCAGTGATATTTTGCTTCCAACTTCTTCCTTCTCAACTATTTGAGTTCAATTTCACTAACTTCAGGCAAGCGTCTCTGATGTCATTCCATAGATACTTCTCTTGCATTAGAAATGTTGGAGTAGTTAGCTGGACAAAGAGTAGTATCATACACCAGTGAATCTCTACCATCTAGAGGCTTAACGATTTATAGAAGGTACAGAAGAGTGTCAGGTCACGAACATGTCAGTCATGACTGTCAGGTCATTGAAAAAAAAAGAAAAGTTTCAGTAGCTCTGGCAACTATCTGGAATTGACGATGGTTATGCTACATGCCAATGAGGAGGGAAAGCACTGGCACTGCCAACTAAACCAGTTGCTTTTGCAGCTGTTAGGTGTAGGCTGCACCATTATCTCTAACAAGTCCTGCTAAAGCAGTACTGCTAATACAAGGTTTCTTTAGGAGAGGGAGGACTTTAAGCAAGCTCCAACATTATTTGCATGTATTGCAGCACTGCAGGTTGACCATTCTGAATGTGAAATAAGGGGGTTTCTAAAATTGGAAGTCTTCTCAATTTAGACCAGGGATGCTGCTGTGGAGGAATTTCAGTGCCTTGAAGTATTACAGCTGCTCAGAAGGTCTCAGTGTCCGTCACCCAGGGCAGATAGTTATGTAGCTCATGAGCATGAGCTACATGTCCAGTTTCCTCCTCATGGAAACTAGTAGCTGAGAGGTGCCATGACTACTCGCTATATGTTCTGAACAAGGAGTCTTGTTCATACTTTGATTATTAAAATAACACTCCAAACAGGTGAGTGATTCTGATTCTGACAGCCAGTGGTGGGCAGTAGCAGGAGAATTTCAGCACTGACTCTGACATGGGGCCAAACAGACAAGAAAAGAAAATCAAGAGTACTGAGGAGGGAAATACAGAAAGTTTCAAAAAGGTAGCACACAGCTATTTAAGGTATTACCGCAACACAGTAATTAGTAGGCGGGCACTTATCCCGCTGAACTTAATAATAGGCCTCAGGCTGGGATACATACATGGGCACTCACTAAAACAGTGACTGCAAATACCTAGTGGTGACTACTACAACAGTAGCTTATAAATATGTTTCTTTAGGCAATCAAAGAATTGTACTATATGAAGTGTTTCACACTGGCACTACTTTAGCTACATTAACACCAATTCTTGAAGACAAGATTATCCTACTTCCCCTTCAGATAGCAATACGATGGGAATTTTCAGGACTACAGATATAGAAAAGATAATGAGGGCAGGCGTGAATTCTGGTCATGACTAGAGGAATTAAGTGCTCCAACAAGAAAAAAAGAGAATCTAAGAAGTTTCTTTGCCTACTGAAATGATACTGATTTGCAAGGGAAAAAAACCACTTTGTGCATTTCAGATATGCAGTTGTGCTCTTCAGGTAGTGACCTGACACGTGGCAGTTGCCTAATCTGAACCACTCAATCCTGAATAGCCAAGCCAGCCAGTGCCAAGCCACCTAGGATCAAGGTTTTGGACAGCAAGCAACACGTGCTTATGGCCTCTACTAGTTCAAAAGCTGCTGACTTTCTCTCCTTTAATTAATCATGTAGTACATAGATACACAACTGATTCCATAAAGGTTCTAGCCAATCGTTAGTGAATTACAGAACTGCATTAGTGAATTTATTTTCTTACAACATATTCTGAGCACAGTTGTGGAGCATCATGCCAGCGTTCCACTAGTTACTGTCACTAGTCAGGTTATTCAACTGTAACAGTGCCCACTCTAACCGTATTTATTATACAGCTTTAAATAATGGTACTGCCAGTTTATAAAGCTTTGATTCTTCAACACTTTTGTATCGTTATTCACAATGTAAGACACATATTGCGTCAACTAAGCAGCCTGAGGCTGGATTTATTTATGTTTCTTAGGAAGTCCACAAAATTATTCAGCTATCCAGATGGTAGACCCTGCACGTAGATAAAACATAAGCAAAAAATAACATTTAAACATATGTGGTTACAAACCTCTCTTTTTCTTGAGGAAGGTCTTGCAGTTCCCTCTCAGCTTGCACCAGAGGCCTTTTTAATTCCTGCGCTTGCCCACCCTTTTTCTCTAACGCTGCTTTTCTGAACTGTTTGAAGCTCTCAGCAGATGTCTTTATTGGAACTGGAAGCATCATCGTTTTACATAAGCTTACCCAGGAATCTATATTCTTAATTCCTGTATCCTGAAGTCATTTAAAAAGAAAAAAAAAAGAAAAAGGAAGACATGGAAGATGCAACAATACTCTACAGATACTACAGTTTCTTTTTTTTTTCCCTCCATTATCCATTATCTGCTTAGTTCTTACATTAGCACAATGTTTTGAGTGGGCCTATTTGGGACCATCTACAGCAAAATATCCTTACTTCTCTAGAATGTTTGTGCAAATACAGCAGTCTAAGCAGACTTCAATATGTTTTCTCATCAGTTTTGAAATTCTTTAGCAAAATAGTTTAAAAATCATTAGCATTTGTAGCTACTCTTACCCAATCTCTTATGCCCACTTCTCCATTTTTTAATTCCAGAAAACATGAATTCACAAGACTGCACCTACCTTTTCCGGAAAAAATTGGGATTTTGTCTCTAGCACATTTTTATCGTTAGGTGTGTTACAATGACCTGATGAAAGAATAAAAAAGGGTTTTTCACTCATGTTGATTTTATGGACTACGTTACCTCAAATTTAAATAACGTATTTAGTAATTCTAGAAAATGACTTAATTAAGAAAGTCCTATACTGCAGCACCTTCCAGGTTGCTCACCTCATGTCTTCCCAAGCCCTCTTCCATTTTGATTCCAGCATTAGGAGTACCTCATTTATCATGTAAATGTATTCTGCCTAAAGCTCTCCAGCTTTTTTTTTTTTTTTTTTTTTAAAATCAGATAGGTCAGCCAGTAAGGGGTAGGCAACACGTTTCCAGTAGCCTACAGGATGCACAAGTACTCCATGCTATTATCTTTTTATTACTCAGGAGGGGAAAAGCCACTTATACAGGCAAACTAGAAATGCTATTTTGGCAATACTAATGTCAGATTAACAGCTCTGATAGTACAGATTTCCTACAGTAATGCAACATATTTCATGTGAAAAACACTTTCCCCAAATATTTCAAGACTTAAAGCTTTTTAAATGAAGGAACAGATAGGATTTCCTACATTCATCATGGTAAGCCTAAAAACAGACTTTCGCAATACCAGGGACCTGCTAGAACACCACCACATTGTTAACAAAAGCTGTGTAGTGTAGTTTTCTTTACCTTGCATTACTTTGTTATATTCCCTTTCTGAAGGACTAGATGCACTCTGAAAAAGCCGCTATTTTAGAACCAGATGCTAACAATGCGCAGATGTTTTTTATCATTTAGCAATAACCCCCTATTGCATTTTGAGATGTTTCAGTACTTGAGTGTTCAGTAAGAAATTTAAGATAACAGTTTTTTTCATGCAAATGATAAAGTATTTGGAGATTTGAATCTATAGTGCTGAAGGGAGAGCATTAAACTCTTAGCCAGTCTATTGTGGTTTTCAGAAAGACCCCACAGCCTCCAAAAGTCAAGACAAGAATAGTGTCTGGCCTTCCCTCTCTGCACCCTTACATTGCCTCTGAGATGGTATAATTACAAATGAGCAGGAGAGGTTTTACTACATAGTGGAGTAAACTAGGATGGAAAACCTCTGAAGCCTCTCAAGTCCTATTGATGAGGCTTCCAGCTCCTGGTATTTCCCTCTTCGTGAATTCCAGGCCCAGTTTAAGCAAAGTTTGTCTTGATCAAATTCTGTTGTCAGAGTTATTCTCCTCAAGAGTAGAGAACTGGTATACTAAGATGGCCCTCAATACCATAGTCACCTTTCTTTCCCTGATCATTTATCCTCATATCCACATTGTGTCCAGCTCAGCAGTTGGTAGCGTGAAGTATGCCTGAAGCCCGATGCATTCCTCTATGGAATGCAACTTTCAGGGAACCTGTTTTCTTGTAATAACTGCAAGCTTTTTCCATGGTGAGGAGTTATTTGACAGTGCTTTACTCTCAGATCCTTATCACAAAAGCAGGAGATGGTTACTTGAAATGTGCACAAAGTGCACTGAGGAAAGAGCTCAATGGAGCTTCAGCAGAAAACAGTTCAAAGGCCAGCAGAGTTCTATGCAGAGAGGAGGATCAGTATTCCCAAGCTTCCTGGAATACCGAGTTACTTATCATACTGAATTGAGAAGATTAAGTCATTAAATCAAAGTCACTTGCTTTATATATTTTAAACACAGAACAAGAACATAACATCCATTTAACTTTTTCTTTTAGAAAGCAGCAAATCAAAACAAAAAAGGGAGAATTGCACAACCTCCCATTATTTTGTAATCTGATTAACATGCAGGTGTTCAACCTTTTATTTCTTTAAGCCAGGTTCATATACATTTAACTTGATACCCTTGATATCAATTAGTTTTTATTATGACAATACATACTTTGCTCTTGACTTATGGATATTGAATCAGCAGTTCTCTCACTGGCCTTGTTTTGAAGTTTGTTAGATTTGTCTAGATTAAACATTTTCTCAGCTTTAGTCCAATCAGCACTGTCAACCTGGGAAGTTGTATTGGATACCTAGAAGAGAAATTAGACTTCGAAATACACCCTGAAGTACATAACATGTGGATTCTTGTTATACAGTAGTAGTGTTAAAGATTTGGAAGCTTAGAGCAGTAAGCTGTTGCCACTCTAGCTTCTGTAAACACCAGGGTAAAAATCGATGTCATTCATATTATGGGAGTCAAAGCGAGTTCTTACAGTAGCACTTTGGATTTGGATCATGAACTGCTCAAAGATTCTAAGTGATGGGCTGAGTGGAATATGAGAAACTGCTACAAGCTCTTTAACCTTTAGCGGGGTACAACGTAATAAAAGGTAGCTCTTCTGTAAAGCCATTTGCCGCCCCCCCCCCCCCCCCNAGAACAGCTATATTACTTTACTTCAGTGGTGCCTTTTCTCTGTGCAAGATTGTGTAGTACAGTAGCCCTTGAACAGAGGAAGATATTGCACAAACCTGAGTCTCATAATATATACTACTTGCTACCTTAGCTAGTGGATACAAATGGTAATGGGTGAATTACTTGGTCCTTTCTTGCAAGACATTCTTTTGCTCATAGCCCCAGGAGAAGAGTTAGTTTCTACCCATTGCAGAAAGTAAAGGTATTAAAACCTGGCTGAAGCAGCTGTGTTTAAATGCATTTCCATGTTGAGAAAGATAATTTAACATTGAAGATGGAAGAGATCATGCTGCTGCAATAACATCAATAGCTTCCTTAGGCCAAGTGCAACACATGCAGAGGCCCTTTAACCAGGATGCTCTCCAACTACATATTGAAACAGAAATAGTGACAAAATATTTCACCATCTTATCTATGACCCCAAAAGCCCCAGGTCCTATGCCTTTAGGAACAGGAAGAAAAAGCAGCATTTATCCAGGAGCTAGCCTCTTGAGTCAGAGTTTTGTTGAGCTTATGGAGATAGATATTTCTAGAGAGCAATAACATACAGAATAAACAGCTCATTTCTTTTGCACAGCTGTAGGTTTACAGGGTGGGTATTTGACCTGCAAGTCTACCAGGGCTACTTGAGTTTAAGGTGTAGCACTGAAAAGAAGAGAAATAATGTAAGCCTTATAGTGCATTATGAAGTTGATAATGTCAAACTCTTTCCTTTTATATTGCAGCCAATGAATTCATGCCCCTATTAAGGATAAGAACCACTTATTTAGTGGGCTTTTAGGTAAGTGTTTTGTTATAGATCTAAAGTGGCCTTCATTGCAAACTCAAGCCTGAAGTGTTAGATCAGATCTCAAAGGAATAAGTACATGCTTTAGAACAGATGTTTGAAATGAACATACTGGGTAGAAGTATGTATACACCTCTGGAAAAGGATGTGTATATTGGGTGACAAGAGGCTGATTTGTCCTAGGAGCACTCTGAGGCATTTGCTTGACTGAAACATCATGCAGAGCACATACAGCTGTGATCATACCTGAGAAAGATGTAAATGATTTCCCATAACCTGCAAAGTACAGTCCTACATCTCAAAATTAGGTCACTAAATAGTGGATTTACTAGCTATAAAGACATATAGCCTAGTTGTACTGTGAGTTATTTCTACTAGTTTTTAATTCATTTTTCAGATTATCAGCCACCAGCTCAAGCTATCTTTTACCAAAACCTGCAGATGTGTCTGGAGTTAGGCCTTTTGATGTGATGGAGAGAAAAGAATAACTCCTAAATCAAGTTTAAGCAGCTTACATTTGATATATCTAGACAGTAGTGATCAGTTCAGAGGGTCTGTGGCACTCAAATTCAGTTAATACTGAATTGACATTAACTTGAGTGGTGAGGGGTTTAAGCATTTAATTCCTGCCCTGGGGTGTTCAGTACTTCCTGTAACCTTCAGTTCATTACGGCATCATTTTCCATCTTGTCTCCAGTTGCTGCCTCTTCACTGAGGGAGGCATGAACACCTCTCCCGGTTTTAGTGCTATTCTGCCCCAGCATAAGCACCAGAGTAATCTCAAATTCTATCCAATCTGATGTACCTTTATTTACATCATGCTCCTTATAATCCACACCCTGCAAGAACTTTTGTTATTACCCATTGATAACCTCCAAAACCTTCAGGTAAGCTACTGGGCAATGTGACCATCAGTTCTGCCACCCCTTCTTTCTTCAAGGTTCACTTAAGTAGCCATGATTCTTGCCATAAAGATGTTACCTGAGGAAGACTGGGCATTTTGTTCTGGTGGTTTAAGAGATCTACTCTGTAAAGGCTGAAGCCTCTGTGGCACATTGGGAGATCGCTGCTGCAGTTCAGATGATCCATAATTTTGCAAGCTACTAGTAAGAGATGAGGGCTGTGCTTGCTGAACAGCATTGCAGGACATCCTCTGTAAGCACAGTGGTATCCTCTGGAAAGAGATCACAGTAATATAGTCAAGTCTTAATTTTTAATAGCTATTTGATCCCCCCTTCCCCATTTCCTCTGTTTATAGGATCTAGCAGCTTGTGTATTTGTAGTTTGGTATACCCAAGGAGTTTAGATGACAAAGCCCTATGAAATGAAGTGTCCTGCCCCGGTTTGATACAGAAAACCACCAAATGATCACATCGTGTTTTCTTGTGAAGTATTATGTTTGTCTATATTCAAAGTCAGTTACACATTGTTGTAACCGGCCATACTGAAAGTTCATTCCTGGATCCTGTTTTCGCTTTTTTTTTAATCATTTCGTTTTTGCAGAGACTGAGCTTTGTAGCACAAAAAAAGTTACATAATCCCTCCCATCAAGTCTTTGACTATTATTCAGCTGCTCCTTCTGCATCTTTGCAAGTTCACAGGCTAGATTCCTATATGAAACTAAACACTTTAAATGAAAGCAAGTCTGTCATAAGAATGATGAAGGCTTTGCTGTGATCTTGCTTTGAAATCTGAGATCTCCATCTCTGGTAGCTTTAAAAGAAATTGTGAAAGGCAGAGATAACCCTGACAGGAATTAACACCCACTGTATATACAGGAATAGAGCAATTCAGTCTTAGAGACATTAAATGTTTCTACATAAAACTTTGCTGTTGCTCTAAACGACACTGTAGTTATAGCAAGTATTCAGAAAATACCTAGAATATTCATGCAATTAATTGAAGTGTGCAGAAGTGAGGTTATTCATATAGAGAAAAAAATCTAAGTGGGGAAAATATAATTTAAGTGGGGTTTGCACAGTCAATTTTATACTCAAAGACCAAGTTGGAAAGGGTTTTTTGGTGGGTGGGAGAGAAGCATTTTCTCCTTGTCTTCTTTTCACCTCTCCTTCATCTGTAAAAAACCTTAGGAGTTCTCCCAGTACATCACCTTCTATATAGCTACAGAAGCTACTTTTAACAAATTTTACATCTACATAAGTCAGTCCTACAGAACAAGTAGTATTCAAGCTATACTCATGTCCTGCTAAACCTGTATGCTTTCCAATACTGTTGTATGTAGCAAGTAACTGCTTAGAACAGAATTGTTATATCCATTTCTGTCAGTTTACCTGAGATTGTTCCATGGAAATTGGACAGTTCTGCCTGGTTCCATTCTGTTTTGAGCACATTTCTGTAACTGTAAATACAGCAAGGTGGGCAGAAAGAAGGGGAGGGAAAAACAAGAAATCAGTCATCCACATATGTTGCATTATTCACACATACAAGATATAAGTTGCCAAAGAGCCAAACCTCACATGGAAAGGAACATTATCTTGAATGCTTTAAACTTGATAAAGCAGTTAAAGCAAGATCTTTGCTACAATGGTTTCACTGTGTTTTTCCCCACTGAAGGAGCAAACATGGGATTCACCTAACCTCATACAGATATCTACACCTCTACTATCTGTCCGAGAAAGACAAAAAGCGTCCTGCATGTGGAGAAGCATCATTGCAATGTCTTGATGCTGTGACACTAAAGTCCCTTGAACAAGCTTGAGACAACTTAAGCACCAGGGCAGAGCTTGGCTCTACAGTCAGTGTTGTTGGTACGTTTGTCCCTAGGCTTAGGGACTAAGCTTACCCACAAGGTAAGGCTCCCTTCGTGTGGCAGACTGGACAATGAAAATAAATCACTCTTTCAGAAAGGAGTAAAAAACAAAATTAAGCTGTAGCCTGATAGTCAGGTCTCCAGATTAGATACACAGACCTCTTGCGAGCAGATTTTCATCTCTAAAGTTCTTCACTGATAAATGTTTCATGATTTC
>VXAA01004291.1:184011-200157 GCA_013399115.1 Anseranas semipalmata
CCCCCCCCAGTGTTAAGACATTCATTTAATAGCACTAAAATTAAGCCTTCAGCATGGAACAAGCCTGTAAGAATGACAAATTCTCGGTAAGCATTGGAACAGTAGGTGCTAACTCGGAAAGCAGATATTCTGCCTGTGCAGACACAAAAGGAAGCTTTCTGACCCGATTCAGAGTCGCTGCTCTCTGAGGAGCTAGAACCACTGCTGGTACTGCTGCCAGAGTCCAAGGAGCTGCTGCTGTTGCTGCTGTCACTCAGTCGGCACGGTCCAATATTGGACACAGCGTTGTTTTCAACTGAAGGATAAAAAGGAAGAATTCAGAACACCCTGCAGTAAGTCTTCATATACAAGACTAGGATCTACCTTATTAGGGTTCTCCTATATGACTAGTCTTCTGCCATTTCCCTGTCAAGTTAGCAGTAGATTTGAGACCTTTATAGGGGAAGATTTACCAGCAGCAAGCTAGTTGTATCAATGAAATATCTAAGGAGGAGCTGTAATCACACAACTTGCAGTCCTAAACTAGGCTAGAATCTGTGTTGCCTTAAGACAGTTCAAGCACTTTTCCCCAGAAGTTTTCCTGCTGTTAAGTCTTTCTGTGCTTGTTGCTGCTGCCAGACTTGCACACCGAGGCCTTTATCTATAGCCAACTCTCTCCTTTCCCAAGCCATCTGTACTCCAGAATATCATCATTTGCCACCTCCCCACCATCTGACTATTTTGCATCTGCAAGGTTGATTTAATTTAGTTTACAATATTTTCTAGTCAAAAAAAGACTTTCAAAAGTGTGTTCCTCTGATGGAAGCTTCGAAAACAAGAAGCTACATACCTGTTTCCTTGGACACAGGTCTTTGCCACATGCCAGCTTAAACTCTTCCTTGTAAAGAAGCCAAATGCCATTTTTAAAGATTATCTAGCCTGCTTCCTCCCTCTTTCCCCAACATAGCCTTAGCAACTGATTTTAGCTGCTTCTTGCAACTTCTCTTTCTATGCTGTTTTCAAGCCATTGTGTATACCAGACAGGAAAACTGTTGCCTGAGCTTATGCTGAATGCAAGCCTGTGTCTTGCAGGACTGCTTGTACCATTTCAGCAAAATGTTTTCACATGGGAGCTTAACAGATGTCCAATAAAGGGCAATAGCAGCACTCACTAGTTTAATGAGGAGCACCTTGACCTGTAATAGTAGCATCAGTCACTTTGATTTGTTCTCATTCTTTGCATGAGAACCATCAGTAAATGTAGATATAGTCAAGTATGTACTGAATTTCTGGCTTCGGATATTGAAATGCATTATGGCCTGAAAAACTGGATCAATTCTCCTAAGACAGTTCCTTATGCCTAAGACACACATAGCACAGCTGTCACTGATACAGAAGTTTTGCTAGCATGATGCAATGGTGAGACTGCAATCAAACAAGTATAACTAGTTTGTTACTCTTGGATCTCTGCAGGACAAAGAACTGCAAACAAGCAAACTGCCCCCCCCCCCGCCTTGTTTTCATATGTCAGTGTAAGGAAGGTGTTCAGTGTCTCTTAAGCTCTGAAGGGATCAGACCAAACTACAGTAAGATCCCTATAAAAGGGCTGGAGTGGCACTTATTGCTGAACTCAAAGAAACAGCTCTGGTAAATTCATTCGGTCCATAGTAGGCTTTTAAGGCATTTGAAGGCACCAGGCAAGGCTTGGGCCATCTAATCCAGAAGAATAAGATTAGAGGTGGAGGTGTCACATTTCAGTTGGATTTTAAATCAGTTTACCATTGGCTATCAGATACAGCATGCCTGACATGAACTTCACCAGCCCCATCATTGTACCTTGTCTTCTACTGCAGAAGTGAGATCTGTCATCTTTACCTTTAATAAAAGATTAGGTACAAGAAATGAGGAAGATATTTTAAGTCAGTTAGTTGTCCTAATTTGCTGCTGTGACACCATGGGAACAATCTTAAGACTGACAATGGGAAGCTTACGACCCTAAAATATTCTGAGGAGAAAGTCCCCAGCTGCATAACAGTACACAGGCCCAAGGAGAAAACCCCCCTTCAAGCTATTTGTTGGTAAATAATGAGCAGCACATTACATTTGAAGTGTTCCTTCTTTGGGTTTAGCTGACCATTGACATCCAGTAGTCTCTTCTCTAGCTCTTGTTTCCTCTCAGAGTTCAGTTGTTCTTTTGACTTCATTGTTTTTTTAGCTGTGTGTGAAATAGAAGTTAACATCGCAGCAAAACAGAAAACAGATCTCATAAAGTTCATTTTTAAAGCATTATTTATGCTACATACCACGCTGCTTTCTTGGTCTCTTCCTCAAACAAGTTGCCACGTATCTCTCTAGTTCTCTGAGTGTTGAAGCCTTTAAAGTTTCAAAGTCTATTTCTATCTCATCAGGGTTAGAGTTCCTCAGTGAAGGTTCTCTTGACTGTATTATATGGACTACTTTCCCAAGCTTGTCTCCAGGGAGTTTATTTATGTCCAAACTCAGCTGCCTTTTTTCATCATAATTCATAGGCTTGGCATCATCATCATCTTCTGACTTATGTGCCAAGACGACCTGCTGCATGGTTTTCTTTGGTTGACTGCAAAAAATAAGTTTACTGCAGTAACAGCAGTTTAAAATAATTTGACACCCACACAAGTCCCCCACACTTACATGTTTAGAGACTGCTTTTTCTTAGACTTGTGTTTTAGATCTTTCTTCTTTTGAATCAGGCTTTTTATTTTTTCTTTGTTCTTCCTTTTTTCCCTTTTAGCCTTCCCTTTTTTCCTTTTCAGTCTAGGTAAGGATGCTCTGGTCAAAGCCCGCAGCTGCTGGTGAACAGCTTTAAGCTACCAAAAGCAAAATAAAAAGCTGATTGTTAGGTAGTATAGTAGAAATAATGAACTGGTCCTATATATCACAGGTTTGTGGCATTCGAATGGACATTAATAGTATGTTTGCTTTCCAAACATCTTACTCTAAAGGAATAGTCACAGACTAGGGATTTAGAAGATAAGGCTACTTATTTTCTGTAGGCATTTCTAAGAGCATGTGTCTTCCAGCATACTGTGAAGAATAAATAGCAAAAAAAAAAAAAAAAGAATCACTGTAGGAGTAATCCAGCAAATCCAGCAGCTTCTCTTTAATTTCAGGCATTTGGGAAGCACATAAATGCTTTATTTGGTTACTGAATTGAGCTAGCTCAACTAGACTTGGGCATTTGCAATCCATAAAACTCAGATATTTTGTGATATGAAATGGCTAGTTGGAACATATTAACAAAGCTTCAGAGAAAGACCTAACAAATTTGCTTAAACCTTGTTGGGATTGGAAAGAGGAATAAACAATGAGAATTAGAATTCAACCACACTGAAATACTGTTGTGAAGGCTATCTTGTAGAATTTTAGTTGTCTTCAGGCCTGTATTCATAGATCCATGGTATATATGCTACTCTGGCAAAATACTGAAAACTAAACTGTTCCTTATTTGACTAGCAGAACAAATGCTAATTTTCCCCCTGGATTACAGATACAGCAGCAGTTTAAAGTGATATGCTCACACAAAAGCCAGACCCATCCCACTAATAGCCATGCTATTGGCATGAGCATAAATCCCTTTGTTTTACTTCATAGTGAGCTTTCTAAAGTAGAATTAATGCTTTGCTTTTATATGGTGCAAAAACATTCTTGACTAAAGGAACAGCACACCTGGAAGGGCCGAGCATAAGAACAGAGCTCTTCAACCGTATGAAGCAAATGACATTTAGAAGCATATGCCACTAAGCTGTGTGTGGAGTACCTGGATGCTCTCATCCACAGTATCATGGCAACAGTCTTATTTTTGTTCAAAAGCAGCATCTCATGTGAAGAAATGCTAGGCAAGAGCACCAGACCCATGATTCACTAAAAACAGTCTGCACTTGCTGAGGTAGTATTCACTTGCAGATTATTAAAAATATTTGGATGTGCTTCCAAACAGGGATAAAGTTTGGAATTAAGAAATCCAAGTGACCATAGTCTTGTTAATACTGATTCTTGGTGCTAAGCCTTAGAATGGACAATTGCAAGGGCACTATGAGAGATTACAACAGTCATGCACATTGAGTACTAATGCTTACTTGCTCCTGAAGCTTAGCAAGGTGCACTCTTCTCTCCTTTTCAGAGTCTTCAGATAATTTTTCTTCTGAGGAGTCATCACTACTACTGTCACTAGAATAAGCTTTTGTCATTTCTCTTGGGTGTTGTGGCAGAGGAACACTTGCAACAGGCTCATCAGGAATTTTGGCAAAGTGCATCTCAAAAACATCCTAAAGAGGTAGGTTTAGGAACAGCAAATAGATCTTTTTCAGATTTCTCAAAGCATTGTGAAGCTGCTGCTTGTTTTCTAGAACTACACAACATAGTAGTTAGTAACATTAGCAGATGCTACATCAGGACTTAAGACAACCAAGGGAATCTTTAGTCCTATTCTGTTTCAAGTCTGACTTAAGTGATAACTCACCTGAAGTTTTCTTGCCATAGCAACCACTTCATGGTCTGGAGAATTACGTTTGTAGCAATCCATGAACATTAACCTAACATCTGTGGCAAATTCTTGTATATCTCTATATTCAAAGTTATCCATTTTTTTCTAGAGGGACAGAAAGTAAATGCACATTTAGTGGTCAACTTTAAAAGTACTCCTGTACAACAGTGGATCTTAACTTAGCTAAATAATTCAACCCTGATGGATCTACCCACTATTTGCAAACTACTGGCCACTAATATCTCCATCTAGAAGGGTTTCTTTTCACAGAAAACGTGAAAGGTATCACATGAATATTCAGCGCTTGAAATTCCAGGGCACTCCATCAAGGATGAGTTTCAGGCAGAAGACAACATTATAAAATTGCATTTTTACAGAGTACTAGCACCAGCATTGTGCAGACCAACTGAAAGATATTTAATATGCTTTATTAGCAGCTTGCTTGGAAGTGCTTCATGGAGAAGGGTAATTCCCACCACTCCTTTTATTAGCTTGTTCAAGGTGGATTAGCCAGTATGCACATAGTCACAATGAGACTTAGACTTTCTTTAGTAAGTTGTGGCTTAGTTTGAGAGAACTGTATATAGCTTCTCTGCCCATTATTTCTTTCAAACCTAAAGCAGCTTTCATGACACCTTTTCAGCTAACACGATTAAAATCCAGTGTCATTACAAAAGTTAAGCAAATTGTCCAGTTCCCTCCAAAACATACTTACCTTAATGGTTCCTAGGTCTGTAGGACATTTGGCAATACCTTGTTTCTCACCAAGCGAGAAGGTTGCAACATCTACAGGTTTTAAGAAAGGCCATGCATATGCTGAATGTTTCTTTGAAAACATTTCTTTAAGGATTTCATTACAATGTTTTAGTTGTTCTGATAACTGAATCTTTTTAAGAACTCCAGGTGACTGTTGAGAATCTGGCAAGTCCCTCTTCAGAAGCTTCTTTGGTATCATACATTCATTTTCACCTCTGCATGCTTTAACAGCTTTTCTTTCATTAAGTGTTGCAGAAGATTCACTGCTTGTTGTGAATATTGAAGTAGTAGGAGTTGTAGTGTCAGCCTTCCTTTTCACACCTTTTTTTGTCTAGAAAAATAAGATTTCGTAGTTTAAAATACATGCATCCAGAACAGTGAGAGAATGGTCAGCTTTGAGACTACACAAAAAAGTCTAAAGGTGTCAGAACTTCTACATCTGTTGAAACCAGAAGAACATTGTGTGTCCACAAGTTTAGACTGAGAACCTACAAAGCATTACAAGCCAATACCAAGCTCAATCTTAAACGTAGAGGAAAGAACAGTAAGTGGGTTGTGGGTAGCTTTTAGCCATTTGAGAAGACTCAAAGAAGATGGTAGGTTATGAAATACCCACAAGATGACTACCATGGGAGTGGAAGAAGTTACTGCAGTTTATTTTAAACCTGGCAGAGGGATTTATGTACAAGGTTTGTCTTTTTGTGACCTGGTTGGTATTGGTTTGGAAGAGATGCATGTGCTTTGCCATTCAGACTCTTTAAGTGTAAGTATACACTGTAGGAGAGCCTGGTACACGTGCCTATTCCACACTGGAAGAGGATAAACAAAGCTAAGCCAATACAAGCCTGTTTATCTGATCAAAAGTGTCAGATGTTCGCATACAGTTCACATAGCAGTTAAGAATTTGCTTTTGTGGGCTATAAACACCTTTCCCAGCTCGTTATTGTTTAAAATAACATGCTATTTTGGGGACTCAAGCATTTGGTTTAAATTGAAAACATGAGAAGTTGGTAAACAGAACTTAGGACAAACTGTTTTGATACTAAAGCCTTTATCTAGGCCACAAGGAAAGAACAATTTATGCAAGTTTCACCTTGATATAGAAGTATAGAAATACACTTTAAGAATGATCTTAGCTCACGTTGTTTCTTTAAAAAAATGGTCTTTAGACCATATTTAAAAAAGATATACCAAGCAGTCATCCCAGTTTCTGCATACTTTTAGAATTAGTGCTAGCTCTGTTATTAGCAGAAATCTAGAAGATTTAGAGCTCTATCACAATAGAAGTTTTGAAGAGACACTGCAATAAGCATGGCTCCTATGGTTTTTGCTGTTATTACCTGGAGCAGTAAATTCAATACCTTTCTTTCTGAAAGTTATTTGAGGTAACTTACTTTTGTTATAGGGACTGCAGCTGGCATTAAAGCAGTCAGCTGAGCTGCAGACAAAGGAGCTAGTGTAACCTGCTGTAGCTCTTGAGTCATCACTGGAGGCTGCTCACCACTTTCAGCTTGTTTCTGCATTGTGCTTTGTTTAGTTGAAGTCCTAGGGTTGGGCTGCTGAGTTTCTGGTTATTTTAAAACAAAGTTTTAAGTTATGCCTTAAATACGACAGTTAATTTCTTTCATGATCAGACTAGACAGTTTTCAATAGAACTACACCCAAACTATACAAATACAAAAGTATAGTTATGTATAGCAATATTGTTATCCTTTTCTACTAAGCCCCATTAGTACATCAGCTAGAGTATTGTGCCAGGTTATGGACATTTGGCTTCAAGAAAACTGTGGAGATTAGAGACACATTGTATTAAACCCTCTACGCTGTAAAAAAGTTCTTGCCAAGAAAATACTAAGTTGTTTCCCACATACACATAAAAACCAAGTGCTTAGAACATTTCAAAATTTGTACAAGTGACGTGTGTTAAGTAGATGTGTAGTCTAAACAGCTTTAATACCAGCAAGACACTATTATGTATGTGTCTGAAATTTCAGAACCAAAAAGCTAGTTCAGCTTCCATCAGATTTCTCGGAAGGCTTTTCTGGGAGCCACTTCTACCTGTTCAATGAACATATTCTGCCAAGGTTATGAATTACTTGAGATTTTGCTCAAATAAAGCTAAGAGTAGGAAGTCAGCTGAGCATTCTCTTCTTCCTAACCGTATTCAAAAATTCTTATGCAGGGCCCAATTTATCCACAATTTTTTCCACACTAATCTACCAGATCACTATGAAAGTGAGTGTTGCTGCTTAAATATACTTTGAGGAGAAAACTACAGAGATCTATCAAGCAGTAATGCTATTTTGAAGAAAGATTTGTTTCAGATACTTCTGGCAACAAGGACCATCATATCACAAACAGCAGGAGGAAGCCAGTGAAGTTATCAGGAGACCCTGAAGAGTTGTATAGTTGCATAGCTGTATAATAAGAGCATCTATTAAGTGGACCAGTAAGAAATGGGCTAAGATCACTGCTCAACAGCTGTGATAAGGCAAATAATCATTAAGAGGTATCAGAATGAAGAAGTGTTACAAGCTTCTTTTAAGGCACAACATCTTTTCATTTGAGCTAACATACACCCAACAACTGACAGCAGTACCTTCAGGCCTGTTTGGGAGACTGCCTTGGATATCTCCAAATTCATCCATTGAGATGCACATATGATTCAAGGCACTACATAATCTTACTTCAATTAAGGAAAATATTTGTCTAGCAGTGTTGAAAGATTAGGTGTTCAAACAAGCACTTTGTAGAAGTGAAACTTTTCCAAGGCAGTTACAAGAGCTATTAAAAAGACACTGGAAGTCAATGATGAGTAATGAGTTGCAGATAATCTCCTGGACCCTTTTAACTAGTCTTCCCAGTCTAGCTTGAAGCACCTACTACATAATTTCCTCATAAGTTTGAGATACCATGACCAAATCTTCCTTCCTGTGGGCAAGAGCAGTATTTCACTTTTGAAGCTATGTTGTTACACTACTGATGAAGTTGCCTATTCTGATTTCCCGCCCACCCCCCAAAATACATTTCATTAGCAGAAAAAAGTACCTTTAGAAATATTATGGCTGCACTGAATATGCTAAAGCCTTACAGCAATGGTGTTGCTTGTCTGATATGTTCTGGGAAAGATGGAGAGCATCCTGACCACTCCAGGGCTGAGTTGTAACAAGTTAGAGGATTCCCTGCCCCCAGCTTTTGCTTGATATGTTAACAATTCAACATATAGCCCTTACCTTCTGACAACTTTCCTTTTCTCTTTCCTTTGCTGGGAATCAGTACTCGCTCTTCTGGTGGCATGTGTGCTATTTTCTGCATAAACACTTTTTCTAGTTCTTGGGCCATAAACACAATGTCATCACCTGGCTGCAAAACAGAGTTGGTAACATTCAGAGTGCAGGAGAAACTGCAACAATAAAGTGCTACCTTTTCATCTAACCATAGTCTATTGAACAAATTGAAGCAAGCCACCAGTACCAGACAGGTACTGGTCATCCCTGCCCCCTAACTCTAGCTCAAGTTGCTTCCTTATTGAAGTAATAGACCCCTTCCCCCACTGTCCACATGCACAGTCCTACTTGCTCATATATCCACTTACTACCCTCAAAGGGGAAAGAGACCAGAGCTGCAACTCCCTTATTCATTCCTATATTCTGAAGGAAGCTGTTGAAGCTCAAAGATACTAAGGCACAGCCAACAAACATCCAAGCTCAGGCAGATGCTCGCACTTCAAGTTAGGTTAGTTTATCTTAAGCTTAACAGAGCAGTGGAACATTGCTCAGGAACTTGGCCTTGAACTTGTTTAGCTGTTACACTGTGCTGCTCATGAGCTGTGCAAACAAAACCTAGAAATTTTGCAAGAGAATACTCGTGCAGTAAAGTCTATGCATTCAGTTGTTACAGCAGGTTAAGCTTCATTTAGGTCTTCAGTTAAATCTAACAAAGCCCTCCCCCTTTTCAAGCAACTAGTTTCAAAAAATCTTGAGAACATTGACAAGTATTGTGCAGGTTATAACAAGTATTTGCTGAATTTAGATTTGTTGGTATTCAATCTAATTGATTACTGGTAAGAGGTGGCTGTGTTTCACATACCTTGTTATATATGTAGCAGTTCAAGAACATGGTTTTAAAGTCTTCAATGCATTCTGCTGCTTTTGTGTAGTAATTATGTTCCAGACGCTTTTTAATTGTGCTCAGGTCCATAGGTTTCTTTATAATACTGTAGTAATCCTGTGGTTTTGAAAGAGTTAGTTGCATAACAAATCTCTTAAGTATTAGGACATGAAGATTCTGACAGTTATGAAAGTTAAATTGCAAGACAATACAACTGCATTATGTTGGATGGAATATTTTATTAACAGAAAATTTTGCACTGTAGTCATAGGTACTGTAGAAATGATACTCTTCACATTGTATTTTCTCCTCAATCTTTCATATAAGATCCATTGAGAGTGCTCAAAGCTCCAAAGAATTTTTGTTTCTGCAGGGTCCAGAGCTATATTTGTAGTAGTACTTACGGAAAATATACATACTTGCTATCTTAAGGCCCTTTACTTGAAGTAGCACTCCAACTTACAGAACAGGGGAAATGATCTAAATACAGACAATGACTTAGTTGCTGACAAAAATGGAGAAGCAGCCAAGTGTTCACTGCTGCTTATCCCATACTTTGTCTACCAGGTTGTATTGCCTCTCCTCTCAGGGAGAGTCTAGTGAAGAAGCAACAAGAGGACTGAAAGGCAAGAGGAACATGACCTATTGTGGTTATGTCAGCAGCATTGCTAAAAGCCTGTAATTAAGATTATGAGGCCAATTCTTAACACTGTGTTGAACAAATCAGAATAGGGAATCTCACCACTAAGTTTGCATGCATGCAGTAGTTGTGTGAAGTTACTACTAAACAAGGCTTCTAAAGGTATCCTAACAATTTGTTTCAGTGAAATTAGAAAGCTAGATACATCATAGCACAGACTTGGAGCTTACCAAAACAACAGGAGAACTTAAATAATGCAACTAGTAGTTAAGTATCATCCATTCTGCATCTTCTAACAGCAGAAAGAGAGGCAGAGTCATCAAATGCCTTCACTATCCCTGCCATGAAGCCAGAATTTTGCTTGTTGTATGGAGGGTGAACTAATACATACTTTCAGAACAAAAATGGCTGCCTTAGAAATCCAGAGCAGCAGCACTGGCCTGAGGCCAGCTGCACTTGTTGCCACAAATCTGATTGAATTACCTCTAGTTTTAACAATAAGTGACAGTTCCTCACAAGAAGGGAAAAACAGTAAGAAAAGACACAGAAATTCACTCTGCTTTTGGACAAACTGACCAAATGAGTTTCTCACAGGAAACAGCTGCAGGTAAAGGCTTGAGATTGCTCTGAACAGAACCAATAATTTGGTAGAATTAGTCTTGGAGACACGAGAACTAAATACACTTGCTTAAGCTATAAAATAAAGAAGTGAAGGAACCATACCATGGTTTTATTTCACACCTTTCTACTCATTTGCCAAAAGCAGTACCTTCCAGGCCATTTGAAATACCACTGTATCAATTATCAGCATCTTCATTTGACTGAAAAAGCTGAGGTGATCTGAAATTGGAGTCTAAAGATATCTAAATTAATACAACTTGTCACAAGACATTATGTTCAGTCCAGGAATACGTTAAGTCATGCTTTTACACATGGCAAAAGCACAGTGCAATACAGAACAGGGACAGGAATCTAAGCATGAGATATTTCCTAGAAGAATGTTCTGCCACTGTAGTATGATTATACCATAGCTCCTTTTTCTTTGAAATTAAAAAAATAATCACAACTGTAATTACTTCTCTGCAAACTGGATCCAGATTTGCCTATTTATCTTGGGATCAATCAGATCAACCTTTCCATCATAAAATATTTACCATAGAAAGAGGCTGGCCATCTTCCACTAAAAAGAAAAATCAGAGGGAAGGGAAAGGAAAATACTCATCATGTCCAGTGTTAAGAAATATGGCTAAACCGGTGGGGAGGTAGAAGGAAGACAAGACAGAACACCAACATCAAGAAGCTCCAAAAGGCCCATCTTAGTGTTCTTATTTCTTACAGAAATACTGATATGCAACAGTCTCAGGTAGGAGAGAGAACAAAGATGCAGCATCTAGTACAAACCAGAGAGAAAGCACAGTTTCCTACTGGAAGTTCTTGGAGTAATTAAAGCAGTTCACATGCTAAAGTAGTCTTCCATGATCTGCTGTATCATGAAAAAACTTAAGCTAACATTGATTCACAAGCCCTGTAATATTTCACATACTAATATTCCATTTCCAAAATGGTTCTTACAGGAAGATTCAGTGCTGCTGCATCTACAGGATGATGAAACGGCCAGGAAAAGTTGTGCCTCCACAATGCTTTCATGACCACTCTCTGTAAGTACTGAAGTTGGTTTGTTTGACAGCCACTATTTTTGTTATTTATATATTCTGGTGGAGGAGGGTTAACAATATTAGAACAGTGCTGGCTTGGAAGAGACATCTTCAGCAAGGATGTGTATCCACTTGTTCCAAGATCTTCATTTACATCTAACCTGAGGGGGGAAAAATTACTATTCAGTAAAGATATCTAGATCTCTTAGCAAAGTGTCAATACTGTAGTCACAGGCATGCCCTCATAGTTTAACCAAGGCACATTTGTTTTACCGTACCTAGTTGGATGTGCTGAACTACTAGGTTCAGTTCTTTAGGTTATAAACGGCTATATTTGAAAAGGCTTAGTGAGGCATGCCAAGACTTGTAAGGTTTCCCCAGAAATAAGCTTTCTCCTTAAGGTTCATATATTAAAGTCTAGGAAGACATCCTCTGCCTCCCCAGATAGAGTCTTATAGGAAGAAGTTTGACCTAAGAAACAGCTTTACAGTGCACACTGCAAGCCTCACCTAGCACAGAGCATCAACAGCTATGTATTACCTTTCTCATGCATCTCTGCCAAGTCACCTCACAGAAGTCCTGCAACCACCAATACAGTGTTTTAGCTTAGAAGTGTATTTTGTAACACTGCTTTTCAGGTTTGCACACATGCACAACTGTATTTTCTGCCCGCGTGCATCAGCTTTGTTATATACACAACAGAACTATGAAAAGTTCATTCCCCTCCCACCCCCCACTGTTTTAAGTCAATTAAAGAATACTGCAAGGAGCAGACACGGTAATTTGTCTTTATCCAGCATGGTGTTGCTGTGCTGGAGTAGACCATGTAGGTACTTGGGAATAGCAGAGAGGTTGTATTCTGGAATGCGTAACACCAGCACTAAGCTAGGCAAGACCTTCACCAAGCACAATTACAGAAGTTCCTGTCCCTGCCTACCTTCTTAGCTCATCATCAAGTTCCAAACACTTGGTTAAGAGTTTCATTTCCTTCTCTCCATTAAGAGAAAAAAAAGCCATGTTCCTTGTTTTAACATCAGCTCCTTATTTTACCCATGTAACAGCTGCTTTTTAAGCATTATTTATTCTCCAGTTGTTCTCTTTCTGCTTAAAAAAATATCTAATAGCCTGCTTTTGATCAAAGTATTTAATGAAAGCTTTAGAAAAGGTCATAAGTAGCTGGATAGCTACCGTAATCACCACACTACTAGAATAGTGTTTATGTCCCACTCTTAAAACAACTGTAAGATCCCATGAGACATTACATATCACACATTTTCATTTTTGTTCTTATTCCTGCATTCAAAAGCAAGCTTCTTTCAAAGCTCTCAAAGCTAAAGAGCTTTGATTTCTCCCCCATGTGTTCAGTCTAGTCACTTACAGAATACAGATGTCTTTCATTGAACAGTACTGCCATCAAAGTAAAAGGATTTTTTCTTAAATAAGGAGAACATATAAAACTTGTGTCTTTAAAACTAGACACAGTTCTGGGTCACGAGAGATCATACCTATGTAGACACTGCATCAGTAGTAAATTTAGTACAAGATCAGCTATTTTGGAGGTTCACAGTAAAGAAGGTTTCAAAACTACTGTTATTTTTCAGAACACAATTTCATTTGAGAGGACAGCTTTACTAGTTTAGGCTTGAGTTTTAGTTTTAAGTTGTAAGTGACAAGCTGTATTAAAGTTGGAGAACAGTCATACTCTGTAGCCTGTGCATTCTGAAGAGACCAAATCTAGAACTCTAAAGCAGATTTCAAAAGAGCCCAGGGGAACCTAGTTTTATGGAATAAGATATTCAAATGCCAGGGCACAGGACATGCAAAGCAGCTTGCAGTCTACAGATGAAGATTGCCTGCCTTGTGCTTAATAGTATGTTAACTCTGAAGTTAGGCATTTAAGCACTGTTTGCTTTTGCAAATATAGTGGTACATATTAGAGTGTGATGTACTAGGGAAACAGTCTTTTTTTGAATTTGGAAGTGACTTTGATGGCCTGCATTATTTTTTTTTTTTTTTGCCATTCCCCGTCTTGTCTTCCCGAAGGGCTTAGATACACTGTAACTTGTAACACCTCACCTTTAAATACTGAGGTCACAGTTACCTCCTTATAGAAGTTAGCAGTTTTAATCTCTAGCTATATATCATTTTGGTCTCGGGTGCTGAGGCACTAAGAATATAACACAAGCATGCATCTCTTTTGTGGCTGTCAGTTCTGCAGAGTCTCCCTCCGAGGGAGGAGCTGATGGACTAACCTGGTCTTTTTGACCATTCATTGTATACTTTCAGTTGGAGGTGCCTTTAGCTACCCAGAGGGAAGCCAGCTAGGTGAGGCATCAGGAACAGCCTTATTGGCATTGTCCTTGTAGTCAGCACAAACCAGTAACAAGGTCACTATGATACCTACTGGTGATGCGGTACCAAAGTTAAGCATTGATCCTGTTCTGACTCCACACAAGCAACACATTTCTTTTCTGTAGTTTCCTGCACACACAGTGAGTGTTCATGTGCCTCAGAGAATAGCAACATCTGCATAATAGTTGAAGTGAATGGAAATGTCACTTTTATTACCAACTACCCAGTCTTAGAACTTATACGCCTTCTTCAGATAGAGACACACAAGCAGGTGGCAGCATCCATAACAAGAAAGGACCCAAACTTAAACAGTTTTATGCTGAACTTGAGTTAGTCTGGAAGTCCAAGTAAATTCCACATACTGAGTTCTTGCATCTAATCAAGGTCCTGCATACTCCAGCAAGAGGTGGAAGAAGGGAAGGGGGAAGACCAAACATGAAAGGAATAACAGCTGCAGAAGCAGTAATGTCTTCATCCTCTCCAGCACTACAGGCATACAAAGGTTTTATAACAACTAAGTGGTATCTTCCCTTCTCCCCAACCCAATATACATTTTGTATGTTAAACGTGTATACACACTCGCCCCCAAACACATGGCTGCATCCAGTTCCAAGAACAGCTGCTTTGAATATAAACCATTTCTACTGCTATGTCATCTCTCACACTAGCAGGAGCTTGCAATAGAAGTTAAAACAAGCTGAAAGGCTTAAGTTGAACTCCATATTTGTTTACTGAACTTCAGATTTCTGAACTTCAGAGTATGTGTAATTTGCACTCCCACATAGCATACTAAATTCTAACCTTTCCACCAATCTATACATCTCAGCATGGAAACACCCAGTCACACACAGTCTGCTTCTAACTGGTCAATACTGGAAGAACCAATAGAAGTTCCGAGGCAGCTTTGAGAGCCCTCCAACCCAGCCAAGTCAATTGTCCACTGTATTCATCTGTTAGAGCACACGATTATTTTCTCCTGATTCTTTCGGCCAAAAAGCAGATTTTATAATGTAAAGTGCACATTGTTCACCTTCCCATCTGAAGTACAGAGGCTAGAAGCTAGAGATAGAAAGGGAAAAGCTACAATTTGAACTTAAGAAAAAAATCACATCATAAAAAGCATTTAATGCTAAGTTAATAGCATAAAACAGCATTTAGTTTCTTGCACATTTTAGAAGTTAGCACAGTAGAGCCTTGAAGGCAGCTCAAACTTGGCATTAAAAGTACTGAAAGAAAGCAGAACATTTTACATACATAACACATACAGTGTCTTGGGCCTAGGTGCCCATCTTTTTTAAACCTTAATTTATGCTGTTGAAACTGACTTCCATACCAGCAGAAGAGCCAGCNTTTAAAGTAAAATTGAAGTTTGTATACTAAAGCAAAAGTGTGATCAGATTCCAGGCAGGTGTCTCAAACCTCCTTTTCCCAGCCCCATACATTCTTGGGGTGCTGAAGCAGGCTCCAAAGGTCAAACAGTCTCAGAGAAGAAGTCTCAAGCATTTCCCTTAAAGCCTAGTTTGAAGGGTTTTAGCCAGCCTGATGCAGGTATATTTTCCAGTTTAAGAGTAAAAAGCAAATAACTCATTACATCGCTGTAGATATACGATATCATGTCTTGTCAGAATCATAGTGGAAGTAGGCTAAGCATCAAATGACTTTTTTTTTTTTAAAGAAAAAGGTATTTGTTATCTCTGAGAGTATTAGCTAACTTACTGAAAAAGGTTATTTCCCCTGGTTTTAGTTCAGCATTATATCCACTGATGTAGAACCCATACATATATCAGCCTAGTCAAGAATAGCAGCTCAAAGAAGCATTAGCATCCCACGTACTGAGCAGAAACACAGTNATTTAATGCTAAGTTAATAGCATAAAACAGCATTTAGTTTCTTGCACATTTTAGAAGTTAGCACAGTAGAGCCTTGAAGGCAGCTCAAACTTGACATTAAAAGTACTGAAAGAAAGCAGAACATTTTACATACATAACACATACAGTGTCTTGGGCCTAGGTGCCCATCTTTTTTAAACCTTAATTTATGCTGTTGAAACTGACTTCCATACCAGCAGAAGAGCCAGCACTGCTTTGTCTAAAGGACAAACAAGGGTTTACATTTTGGTCAATTCCCCTTCT
>VXAA01004291.1:200194-228904 GCA_013399115.1 Anseranas semipalmata
AGGACATAGCACACCTCTTCAGTTTAAAGTAAAATTGAAGTTTGTATACTAAAGCAAAAGTGTGATCAGATTCCAGGCAGGTGTCTCAAACCTCCTTTTCCCAGCCCCATACATTCTTGGGGTGCTGAAGCAGGCTCCAAAGGTCAAACAGTCTCAGAGAAGAAGTCTCAAGCATTTCCCTTAAAGCCTAGTTTGAAGGGTTTTAGCCAGCCTGATGCAGGTATATTTTCCAGTTTAAGAGTAAAAAGCAAATAACTCATTACATCGCTGTAGATATACGATATCATGTCTTGTCAGAATCATAGTGGAAGTAGGCTAAGCATCAAATGACTTTTTTTTTTTTAAAGAAAAAGGTATTTGTTATCTCTGAGAGTATTAGCTAACTTACTGAAAAAGGTTATTTCCCCTGGTTTTAGTTCAGCATTATATCCACTGATGTAGAACCCATACATATATCAGCCTAGTCAAGAATAGCAGCTCAAAGAAGCATTAGCATCCTATGTACTGAGCAGAAACATAGTACATCAGGCTGTACACTGTAGGAATATTTCATTCTTCAAGGCCTTTTTAACAGCTTTTTGTTCAGTTGGTAGTCAACTATTGTGTAGAAGTTTTTAATAAATAAATATTGAAAAAGCCTCCTATATTAACTTATTAAGGCCACCCAGAGACAAGCACAGCCTTCTTACTTTAAGTAGCACAATGTCTTCTCTCAGAGAGAATTGGTCCCTTACAACCACCCATAAAGCACTATTTCATTATTTTTTGGATCTCTGCTGGGAAACATCAAATGAACATTAACCATAGAGACAAATCATTTAAACATGAGATCCACAAAAACCACTGACTTACAACTCCTATCATAACCAGCCAATCTTACCAACTTTGAGCAACTCAAAACTGAGCAGCTACCCTCAAAACAGACCAGGCATCCTTTTTACCTTGTTTTTAAGGAAAGCCAGACCTTACTTCCTCTAAGAAGAGAAGGAGGAAGAACACAGCCTCAGAAGAAGGACAGAAAAGTCTTTATAATCTACTCACTCTCCCCTATCTCGCTCCCCAGCACTAACACAGCTGCAGACCTACAGCCCTACCTAAAACTTGCCCTATGAGCAGTTATAATTGGGAAGTTATCACTATGAAGAGGGAACAGCTGTTAAGGGCTAAAACACACCAGATGGTTATTTATGCCAGACCTACTCACTTACTAGTTAATCAATAAAACAAAGCGGAAGGATGTAAAAATATGACTGATTCTACTTAGGCCACTTTTGATTTGATTTTCTTATCTTAGCTTTAAAGTCTAAAGCTTAAGGATAATGCGTAACATGTTTTATAGTTATTATGAATCATACTGGGTTATGGTATAACAGGGATGCATAAGTAGTGTCTCTGGTTAAGTGCTCCACAGTATGCACCTCTGTGCTATCCAGATCTGTTACTTAATTTAAAAAACAAATACGTTTAGTAAATGCTGCTGTAGCACAAAAATAAGGATCGGGCTGTTTCCTATTAAATTCAACTTGTTGTCATTAAAACTACAACGACCTGCAATTTAGCCAGCTTGTTTTGAATTTGGGCTATTCATTAAACTTTTGTTTTTCTCACTGCACCTAAAAACTTCAACCCTGGCATGCTGTAGTACAAGGTTGCAAAAATCATCTGCAAAATCAGATTTGCATGTGTTATTTCATTCAGGTGAGTGTGTCAACTTGGGACAAAAACTGGATTTTTCTCATGCAAGTGTGCTTGTGTTTTTTTTTTGTGTGTGTGTCTGTGTGTGTTTTTTTTTTCTTCAGCAGAATATCCTGGTGATTGGGCTAAACTTACTTAGACACCTTTGTGTTTCTGGCATAAGTCTGAAGTGTAGCTATTGGATCTAAAATATCTAGGTAGATCCAGCAAGTGTTAAGCATTCTGACTCGACAGCCCAATCTATTAGGAGCAGATGGGTGAAGTTGTCAGGGGAAGCAGAAAACAGCTGCTTCCTCTGGCACCTCTACTGAGCTGGGAGGAGGTAATGCAAAGTTTATTCTTTACAGGTGACAGAAAAGAGATATTTTTACTGGGATGGAAATGATCCTGTATTTAAAGCAGAGGAGATTTAATAGAAGTCTTTCTTAATGAAGTGAGCTAAGGAGTGGGAAGGGTGTCCTGTATAGGTGGTTTTCTAGGTTTGTTGAACTGAGGGATTTTCTCACTTGAACGGAAAACTTTATTCTTCTATGAGGAGTGTAAGGCTTTATTACTAATGATGGGGTTGGGCAGTAGGATGGGAAGGATACTGGCAAAAATCCCAGTTGTGGCAAAAGAAAAGAGAAGCTGTTGTCTATTAAATGTTCTTGTTTGCTGTCTTGGATTTCTTCCTTTAATTTCTAGCTTGTAATTGCTTAATCTCCTTTGAATCTGTTCTATGAAAAATGTTAGTCAGCTGGATTTGTTAGGCTATGCTGTGAATGGGGAAACATTGTGTTTGAAAACTATGTTGGTTTGTAGTTTCTTAAGGTATTTTCCTTAAATTCCTTTTTCTGTCTTTGAAATGTATCTAAAGTTAAAATATGCTGAAAAAAAGAGTGCATTACAATAATTTTTGTTTAAACATGATATTTGGGGAAAGAAAAAAAAAGAATAATTTTGTAGTATCCCTTGGTGGCTCTGTAGTCTTAGTGCTTGCTACAAGCTCAGATTCTGGCTTTCTGTGACCTGTAGGTAGGTGTTTGCTAACAGTGCTTTCAGCAGCTCTTCCAAAAGAGGAGAGGAGAAGACAACAAAAGAGTGGAAAGAGGTGGTCACCTTTATGCTTTTGTCCTTCCCCAGTAAGTACTATTTCCAAAACAGTTATAGTGCCATCCACTCAGGTGGGAGATTGAAATAACATTCCTGACATGTTCCAGACAGTGAATTTTTACAGGGCTGATGGAATGGCTGAGATGGAGTGGTATTTCAGAGGCAGACTTCTTGACAGTTTTCTCTTTGTGCAGTGGGTTAGACTGCATCTTTCTGAAGATGTGTTATTCAGCAAAGACTTTTAATCGCTTCTGTCTGGGAGACTGCAAGCCAATGTCCAAGCTAGTGGCCCAAGACTCCATGGACCTGATGAGTATCATGGTGGAAATAGATTGGTGACTCTAGATTGGGTATTATATATGAAGCAATTTAGTTATTCAGAGTATTAAGTCAAGTCTCACTGATTATTCTTAAATGTCTACAAACATAGAGAATATCTGTTATGAGTGGGATCTGACCTACAACAAAGACATTTGAAGTTTCCATGAGTAAAAGGGGAATTTTAAATCCTTGCTAAGGGGATGAGATGCAAATTGTTGGAGAGAATTAACCAAGTGCAATAGGGAACTATCTGTTTCTTCTAACCTTTAAATCAAAAATGGCATTTTACTAAAGGGAATGTTTTCTTAATTACTACTTATCATGTTAGTTGATGTTTGCAAGTTCTGTATCTTCTGGTGAAAATTTCTATTACGGATAGCCATTTATGCCCTGATCAAGGTGAACTCTTCCTGATTATAAATATCTATGTAAAAACTGTCTAGTGGTGATAAGCAATGTCAATTGCATACTGGGTCATACTTGACAACTGAGGTTCAGAAATGAAAAAAAGTCTTGCCAAAAAGAAATGTATGCATCCAGCTTGAGCTAACAAGGAATTACTTTTTTTATTAACTATGACTGGAAGGGATGTCTTGGCTCACTGACTTTAATCTCCTCTTGTCACCAGTAGCCATGTTCCATATCTCTGGTAAAAAGTTTAATGTGTGTCTTAAGGATAGATGGCTTTTCAGCTCCTATTCCTTAGCATTTGTAACCCTATAATTATTTCATTGACTAACCCTTATCTTTTGTATGAAATCATACTCCAAATATAGTTTCTGAATTTGCAATGGTATGGGCCATCTGGTAGAAATTCTCCTTTAAGAAAACCTTTGCCTGCAACTGATATACCTTTACTATATATCACTTTGAAAAGATAAATGCAGTCTTGTCTCTTGGATATAGCCACAGTTCCTTATTATTTCTAGACCAGGTAGCAAGAGGCTAAGCAAAACATTGTACGCATGATACAGTTTTCATACTGAATGTGCAACCAACGTGAGACTGAGCAGGAAAGGTCCCTGGATGCGGAAGAGTTGAGTAAGAAGAATGTGTCAAGAGATCATTCTTTGTGGACAAAGGATAGTGATTGTAGTGGTATGTGGATAAAGTTTTTTATTTAAAGAACTAGTCTGATTTTTAGAAGCATGGAGTTTATCATATTTTTATGCAGTCTGTGGCAATGTGAAACAGCAATTTAAGACATTGGCGTCTTTGTGATAAGGAAAATAACACACTTGTGTCAGAATTAAGTTCTTACAAATAGATCTTATTCTTTACAGTAACATTACCATGCCAAAAGGAAGAAGAAAAAAAGCTATATTTTCATATTAATACATTTAAGCAATATTGTCTCTGGAACAGAACATTGAACAAGGGCAATTGCTTTGCAGAATTGCATGGGCTGTGGGAATAAGTAAGACAAGATCATTTACAAATAGGATTCCTAACTATTACTTCTCTGCCTGCCTGCCTCCATTGAAATATGCTTACTTTGTGTTTCTGGCTGTTGCTCTGAGACTGTTGAATCAGCCTTGTAACCCACAAAATGCAAACAAAATTGAAACCTTGTGAATGAAGACTTTGATTTGTTTTAATTTATTACAATTGAATAGTATTTCCCTAAAGTACTCACTTACAGCATGTTAATTTTGTTCTTCTAGTGAATATTTAAAGTACTACTTCACACTGAATGCTGTGACAGCACACACAATTATGCAAGTAACAAATACTTCAGAAACCATGGGAAATGGAGAAAAGGGGACTGAAGCTCCCCACAGGCAAAATGTGATTATAGAAGTAAACTCTGGATCATAGCAAGACAGAAATTGAAGTTGATGACTAGTGCTTTAATTTATAGGTCAAATTTGGCTCTGGGATACCACTGTAAATTTGGAATAACTCTACTAACTTCAACAGAGTTGCCTTAGGTTTAGAATAGCTCATCTGGAAGAGACCTACAAAGATCAAGTCCAACTGCCTGACCACTTCAGGGCTAACCAAAAGTTAAAGCATGTTATTGAGGGCATTATCCAAATGCCTCTTGCACACTCTCAGGCATGGGGCATCAACCAGCCTGTTCCAGTGTCTGACCACCCTCATAGTAAAGAAATTTTTCCTCATGTCTGGCCTGACCCTCCCCTGTCACAGCTTTGTGCTTTTCCTGTGTGTCCTGACATCGGCTCCCAGGGAGCAGAGACCGGCACCTCCCTCTGTGCTTCCCCTCCTCAGGAAGTTGCAGAGAGCAATGAGGCTGCCTCTCAGCCTCCTCTTCTCATAACTAGATGACCCAAGTGTCCTCAGCCTCTCCTTACAGGACATGCCCTCCAGTGCTTTTACCAGCTTTGTTGCCCTCCTCTGGATGCATTTGAGTATCTTAATATATCCTCTTTATATTGTGGAGCCCAGCCCTGCACACAATATTCAAGGTGAGGCTGCACTAATGATCATTCCCCTGTGCTATTCATTTAACTCCTTGAATCATTTTCCCGGTTATTTATAAAGCTACATTCAGCTGAGACTCTATGCCACAGTGCCCATGTGTTGTGGTTTAACCCCAGCAGGCAGCTCAGCCTCATACCGCTGCTTGCTCGCTCTCCCCAGGTGGGATGAGGGAGAGAATCGGAAAGGTGAAAGTGCCAGAATTCCTGGATTGCAATAAGGACAGTTTACTAAGTAAAGCAAAAGTTGTGCACACAAGCAAAGCAAAACCAGGAATTCATTTGCTACTTCCCACTGGCGGGCAGGTGTTCAGCCACTTCCAGGAACGCAGGGCTCATCACACGTAACAGTTTCTTGGGAAGACAAATGCTATTGCTCCAAACATCCTCCCCCTTCCGCCTTCACCCCAGATGTTATTGCTGTGCATGACGCCATATGGTATGGGATACCTCTTTGATCATTTTGGGTCAGCTGTCCTGGCTGTCCCCTCCCAGCTCCTTGTGCACCCCCAGCCTCCTTGCTGGCAGGGCAGCACTAGAAGCAGAAAAGTCCTTGGCTATGTGTAAGCACTGCTCTGCAACAACTAAAACATTGGCGTCTTATCACCACAGTTTTCATCAGAAGTCCAAAACACAGCATTGTGTGCGCCTCTATGAAGAAGCTCTATCCCAACTAAAACCATGACACCATGAAAGCTGTACAGGCAGGACTATGGTATGTACAGGAAGCTACCGTGGAAAAGAATTTATCCTAGAAAGCAGCCCTGTTCTCACTGCTTTCTCGACATTTAGAGTGGTCTCACTTGCTACAGATATCTCACACTTCATTAACTCAGTCTTCAACAAGTGTCTGACCAAGGAACTATTGCAGAATGATGTTGATTTGGACCATATTACCTATTATGAGCTGATGAAGCTGACTATCTCTTTGTCTCCCTGAAAATTAATTTCTAAACTTCTTCATTACAAATGGGTCAATTATTTCTGACAGCCAGTGAGATGCTCCATGTACTCCTGCTGCTGGTCTCTACCAGCCTGCAGATGAGCAATCTCTTTTGCCTTGAGATTTCTTTTGGCACTTCATCTTCTCAGCCAAAACAATTGTGTCCATCTATCTGCTTTGCTTCACACCTGGCTTTAGTGTTCATTGGGTTGATAAGGGATGTCTGCTTACTCCTTATTTCTTCCAAGTTCTTCCTTTGCCCTCATTTCCCTTACTGATTACAATTACCTCCTCGCAGTCACATCTGCCTGGTCAGGCCTTCGCTTCCAATGGCCAGCTTGCTTCTGTTCTTCCAGTAGTGTTGGAGATCTGCACTAAAACTGTATCTGTATGTGGGTGTGGGGGCTACCCTGTGCTTTGAGAGGGAGGGTATCCTGTGAAAACACTCATTCCTCTGCACACAGAGCAAGGAAAGAAACCCTCAGATGCTAGAAGACTGGAGTCCTTCTCTAAATAGGACTGTAATGCATTGTTCTGAAGAGTTCAAGTATGCATCAGTTCTTTGTCCCATCCCACAGCCTTTAGGTATACAGAGAGAATGGAAAAAAAAATTAATAACCCTAGAGATTCCCCTGATATGGAAAAGGGAGCTCTTCTCATGTGTAAAACTCAGAACCAACTTCTCAGCATCCTTGTCAGAACCAGTGATTTAAATGGGTTGTTGAAGGAAAATGACTGGGTTGTTCAGAATATTTTTGCATTCCCCAGGATATTGATACTTGATATCAGCACTAAATTTGTGTAACATTTGTGGTTACTAGAACCAGCTAGGGTGCAAAGAACAGGAGAAACAAAACAGCATATTGAGTCTGAATGGAATCTCTTTTCCTTTATTGGATGCCCTCTTTGAATGTGTCAGAAAGGGACCTGTTTCTTTTCTATGAGGTTCTCTAATATTCTCATAAAGTGACAGTACATGATAAAATTCTAAGTGTTTAGTCATAAATTAGGGATCTAATTTGTTATGTAAAATGTTAAATCGCATAACTTATAGTAGTTTGGACAGTCTATGGCAGTGATTTTGAAGAGCAGCTGTGATGTGGCACTGCTGCCATCACATGATTGGCTCCAAACAATCTGAGTACCACTTCCATGTGTATCAAAAGGGTTGGATGCTCCTCACACTTCCAGTCTCTTCATTATGCTATACGGAATTTGAGGTTGGAAAAGATGCACCTGCAGCTTTATCTGCATACCGAATTGAATAGATTTTCTTGAAGTAGTGTTCTTGCACTAGTACAAGTCCTGGAGAAAACAATCTTTTTCTGATTTAGTAATGGTTTATTTCAGCATAATTTGAATTTTTAAACCCTCTTCAATGGTGGCTTTATGCAAACTGGGTCGACTCTACATTGCAGCTGGCTAGGAGGATGTGCATGTTATTAATTACTGTGCCTCAGTTGAGACCTAAGAACTTTTTAAATTGGTGTAACACAACTGCAAGCTATTAGGTGTTTATACCCTTCGTCATCTAAGCTAACACAAAGTGAATCTGACTAATATGAATTTCAACACAGTCTTTTGCATTAATAAAATTCTCTTTATGCTTGAAAAGCAAAACTTGAGGTGATGATTGAGGAATTACACCCCCAGCCCCGTGCTTAGTTTGATCTGACTACCCTCAGACCAGAACTGCATGAAATATATACTTTTTTGAGCTGTTATCCTTTCCAATCCCAACTCATTTCACCGGTATCACTTGGAGATCCTTAGCAAAATGGCTCACTATACGTTTCCTGATTGTGCCCAGTGTCCTGCGTTGTTGCAGTATTCTACCAGTAGATGTCAGCTCGGAACTGGTGAAAGTTTATTCCATTTGTTTCAAGGTAATTAAAATTAGTGGTTCGATGGCTTGGGCCTTGACTTTTTATATCAGATTGCTAGTTCAGCATGCAAAGCAAGATGTCATTGTTCAGAAATTCAGCGTATGACCAGTGTGATGTTTGAATACTTTGCAACATTTGTAATGAAAGAGAGAGAATTCAAACAACGTGTGAGTGGGGAAAAAAAAGAAAACCAGTTATTCTGCATGTTAATGAACTGTAAGGAAAGATTTTCAAAATTAGATTCTAGTTCCAAGTCAGCGTACTTCTAGGTGAAGCTAAGAAGCCAGGACAGTAGGAACCACTGGGGTGCAGAGTGAGGGAGTAATTTGTGGCAGCCTCTGTGCTGCCAGACACAGAATCACTGTAGCATTAGGAGTAGTCTCTGCCCCAGTAAACTGCTCACCTGTGTGTGAGAATGCGAAAGGGGAATATGCTTGCTCTATACAGCTCTGTTGGGATTTTTTTCCTCTAAGAATTACAGGGCTACTTGCAGCTTGTATATATTCCTGGAACATTGTCTGAGAGGGAAAAAATTGACCATCAGTCTTTGGAGTAGTGTGGCACTGTACGTGCATCTGCAAGCCACAGCAGGCAGAAGTATATTTCTCTATATACTGTGGAGACAGGTGCCATAGTGCTGTCTGTGCTTACTTTATAGCATTTGCTCTCCCAGGCATAAAGACTTACTCCCATGCTTTTGGGATGTGTTCTCACTTCAGTATGTTCCTGTGTTTTGCGAGCCAGCATGTACAAGACGGTCAGTCTTAATGCTCAGAAATTCCTTCTTCGGGGATAGAAGCATACCACTGGTATATTCCCACACTTTCAAGACTGCTGTAGCTGTTTCTCCCAAGGATTTCTGGAGGCATACCCCAGGGATCTTAGCGCCTCAGCAACTGGAGCTATGCTGAGAGTTGGTCTGTGGTACGCTGGGAGAGAGCTTGGAGCGCCCTTTGAGGCAGTGATTTTAGTCCTTTGTCACATTTAACTAAGGCTTTTCCTATTCTGTTTTCCTGAGCTTTGTCTGTTCAAATCTGCATTTTATAAGTGGATTGATTGCTCCTGCTTGCCCACAAATTGCTTATGCTATGGAGCAGATGTTTGGTGAAATTGGTGGCATTCACCATGTTTTCTCTTTGAAACATGTTTTCTCTTGAAATGTGGAAGGTACAGAACATGGAGGATGAGGACACAGACTCAACAGGTGTGATGAGTGCTGCAGTTCGTGTGCATTTTTATGGATGGACTGGGGCTTCAGGATGGACTGAAGCCACGTTGTACACTTTTGGCAGAACCAACAGTGGGACATCCAGGAGTTAGATCATGGTGTTGAATAAGGAGTTTCCTCCTAACTGTCAGCCCCCTGAGTGCACCAACAGGCTTGGCAGCCCCTTCTCTCCTGGGGGTGGGTTTGGCTGCTTGTGTTCAAGGCCAGCTCCGACACAGTGCAGCTGTAATAGCCCTGGATGAGACTGCTGTGAAAAGAACAGTGTGAGAAAGGGTTGCGTGGAGCCTCCTTGGGATCTTCCCCCTTTTGGCTCAGGAGGTGCATTTAAGCTCAAGCCCTTGTCTTTGAGCTATGCAGTACTTGTGCCCATGCCTGGTGATATCCCTGCTAATGCTGATGCCAGCTGGCTTCCTGGCTTAGCCTTGGACCTGCCTTGTCACCACAAACCTGTCCAACGATCACTGGACTGTTGACTGACCCTGGTTACTATTGTTGGACCTGCTCTGCTTGCTGGCACTGGGAGGGGGTTGTTGCTGGTGAGGCCACTGTCACCATTGGCTCCGTGCTTACCTTCCCTGGTGGAGCAGCAAGCTTCCGCTGCTTCCTGACACTAACCTGCTGCTAAAAAAAGCACTGGCTTTTATGTGTACTATAAATTATAATTTATAAATACATATATAAGTTTAAATTAAACTTGTGTTGGCAGTTCAATTTTCTGTTAGTACCACTCTGTAAAGTGATTAATGATGGGTCTGCTCAAAATTCAGGAAGATAAGAAATAATAGACCATTTTCAGAGATTAGACCTGAACTGGTAAGTATCCTACAGATGGCATACCTGCACCCACTTGGTCCTCTAAAAAGAAAACAAGTATATCAAGAGAGCTTCCTTGTATTTGTTCCAAGGGAGTTCCTTATTTTTGTATACTGTGGCCTAGCTCAACGTACAATTGTGAATTACTACATTGAGGAAAGTGACACAGCACCAATGTTTTTAGGAGATCAAATGCCTGTTTGCTGAAAAAAATGATTAAAGAATTCAATTTGGATACCAGTGTGGTCAGGATCGCCAATTAGATTGAGGCTTGACAAAACCCTGCACCTGTAGGCGCAGAGCTATTTTCATGCAGGGTATTGCAAGGAGTCAGCTTTTTTACAGAGCTGGTAGGGGCGACCAGAAGGTCTGCCTTCGTTACTGGGACTTTGATCAGGGCAGATGGGAGAACTAAGAGATATCCAGCATACGCTAGTGACATAGGATTAGAATTTCTGAGGGAGGCTATCATGGTTTGAACAATTTAAATCAATTTTTAAATAGATTTTACTATACAGCCATCAGTTAATTTGTCACAGACTTTATGGGATTATAGGTTTAGTGAGATTTTTAGGTGTTAAGTGACCATATGTCTTGCAGGCTTATTATGGCTTTAGGTTTTATGTGATTGTGACATTTTGCAACTTTAATAAAGCCTAGTAATCCATTCATTGGCTTTTCTGCATGTGCAGAACACATGTAGCAATATATTTTATAAACAAACCAAATTATTAGCTAACCAATTGGAGCCAAACCCTTTTAAGGTCACCAGTTGCATGTTCATATACAGATAAAAATAACTCGTGCAGTGTGAATTAAAGTGATCTGTATGCTTATGTGCTCAAAACATCTAAAATTGGTAATGGCTATCTGAAGAACTCTTCCTTTTACTTGGCAGAACTTCTTCCCTTCGTTGCACATGGCTTTGCAGTGACATGAGTCATGGAGAAGTGGTGTGTCCAGGAAACATCTTCCTTCCTCATGGAGTTAGCCACTTCTTGGTCATCCCCAGACTTCAGCAGATCCTATACTGCTTTTATAAAGTGGCTTGAGGCTAAGAGTATGGATGCTGGTGCTTCAGAGCAGTGGCACTGATACTGAAGCAGGTGGAGAAGCTGGCTCTGAAACTGCATACGCAAGCTTTTGGCTCTCATGAGCATGAGGTCCTGCTCCCAAGCCTACAAGGACTCTGCCCTGCAGTTTCTGCCTGCGCAGTGCTGCATTCCGCATCCACTTCTGTGCAGAACTCATCCAAGGCCCGCTTTTCCTTCCTCCTTCACTAAATATTCCTCCCTCTGTGCATTGCTAGTAGTGTCTACAGATGTGTTATATTAACAACAGTTTAATAATGTTAGAATTTGGCCTAGGAGAGCCTGTTACCAGTGCTGGTTCTAACTTTGCTTCAGGCCAGAGAAGGCCTGGACGGTATAACCGTTTCTAAAATACCATAATGGAAAAAAAGAACTAATATTTGAGGCCAGAGAGAATGTTCCACCTCTCTGTGCCAAGGAGCCGGTGAAGTGAGCAGTGTGTCAGCAAATGGAGAGGCTTAGTAAGTGACCAGCGTGGTTCTTGTGCGTTTGCCCTGTCCAGAAATCTGATAGACTGTTATTGCTCTTGCTTTATTGAGTATTTGCTATATAAATGATAATGCAGTGCTGCCCTGGGATGCAGATGCTTGCTAGCAGAAGAATGGCTCGTTCCCCTATCTCTTAGCTCGGCTCTGCAAATAAACGAGGAAGGATAAGCAGTGCGGACATACAGCTGCATGTAGCCCTGTTCTCGTAATCCACGCTGCTTAGTAACATTCCTTGGCTGATCAGAAATGTTTATCACCGTGTCAGTGTGGTGATATGTGACTTTTGCATGGGGTGAGGTGCCCTGTTAACTAAAACTACAGTCTGCAGTGAGTGCGTGAGGAACCTCATGCAGGAGGAGAAGGGTCCTTGCTGCAAGTCCTGTTCCTGCCCCTAAACTGTCCAGACCTGTGTGTGTCCTCAGCTGCTCTCTGAAGCTAAGGCGGTGGCAACTTTTGAAGGTGGCAAAGGGGATCGGAGTACTTGGGCTGGGACTGCAGCCTGTGTGCTGATATTTCTGATCCAGCTCTGAGAGAGGGAATGTCTGTATCTGGAAAGGGCAGGGCACGTATGGAGAGGCGTATTTCTAGGTGTGAGAGGGGGAGATGTGGCTAAATCCTGGACTCTGGTGTTCTTGGACAATGAAACATAAGCAGAGAGAAGGGAAGAGGGCTTTAGTACAACTTTTCTTTTAACTGATGCTTACATTGCTAAACAAGTTAGCTGGTTTCTCAGTAACGTGATATAATAACATTTAGACAAATATGGATGGACTAGCTCCTCCACAGTGTGTGCAGTGGCTTCTGTATCATTCTCCCAATCTTGCACTTGGTTCTCCAGCATGGAATTGCACTGCGCATACCTGATTTTCTTCATGGGAGGGTCAAGATATGTGAAAATAATCTTTTTAAAACAAAAAATAAAATGTTGAGGCTTTGTGGGGGAGAAGGAAGCTGAAGGCCAGTTGTAGATGAGAAAACTGACAGTTTTTCTGGGATGGATTGCTGGCCAGAGTCTGTGTTTGGCTTAAACGAGCAATACTATTTGTGCAAGACTGGGACAGCAGAGCGCGTTTATTTAGTTTTTGTTTATTGCTGTCTATTTTTCTGAATTTCTAAACCTCTGTTTCAATATATTTAGAATTAATATTTCACTTTTACATGACATTATATTTTGTATTATGCATTTGGATGTACTGTATGTGTAATGGTTACAAAAAAGGCACTATATGTGCATTACTGCTGTACCTTTGTATTTATCTACATGCCAAGATTAATCCAAGATGTGGTAATGTTTTGCCTTAGAGCAATTGTACCAATGAACCTTAACCCTGATCTTAAGAGACTTATTCTCTGTTCCTGTGACAGTTTGTTTATTCTTTACTTCAGGGCCTCTTTTGAGCTAAAACAGCCATTAAGAACAAATTGTTCTGGACAGCTTTTCTACCTCTGAGTAACAAAAACTGTAACTTATTTTCATTTCTTCCTATAGCTTTCTCAGGTGATTCCTGCAAACATAAATCCATTGTAGTATCCATCCAGCAATGGAATATTTTAAATGTGGAGAAATGATACAACTCATTAACAGTGTGACCTTTCAGCTTTCTCTATTTGTAAGAATTGCTGCATGCAGGGTGACAAATCCCGCTGTACTCTGTGTAGGTATCACTGTGAATACAATGTGTACAATGTCAGTATCAGAGGAAAAACATACATCCAGGTACTTTGTATATTTTCAGTTATTTGTGTAGGTTTTTGTGCTCTGTGACTGGTAGATAAAATGACAGCCGTACTGTAGAATAATGTTATGTATTGACAGTTCAGTCCTAATATATATGTAAAACTCCATAATTCAATGGAAGATCTGAGCGCTCAGTATTTCTTCAAATATTTGATTAATCCAGCTAATCAACTGTTTAAAAATGATTGAAAAGAATCAATCTCAAAAAGTGCCTGACAATATGTCCCCATATTAAGCAGAAATTTCATTTTATTTTTAACTTCATTATAAACAATTACATTATTTGTGGAAAGGGTAAATGAACAGAAATGAGAAAAGATTGACTGTAGTACAGTGGTGATATCAAGAGAAAAAATAGAGCCGACTTCAACTGCTCTTAATAAGAGCTGGATGAAACCTAGGATTTCTCCCATTACTCATGGGACACCACAACTCTTGACTTCACTAATCAAGAATTAAAATGGAATAATTATGAACTATATCTGCTCACTAAAAAGAAAATAACTCATAGGTAGATTCAACATGGTAAAACTTGCTTTATTAAATCTTTTTAATTAACCAAATGCCTTATGTTATTTCAGGCCCTGCTATGCTGTTTCTTCTTATAGAAGTACTGAAATGGAGACAAAGGTCAGTTTAGGAATATAAAACTGTTTTAGAATTTTATCTAAAATGAAAACAAGCTAGTCAGAGGTGAAGGCAACAATCTTTATCAGGCTAAAATCTCAGGCTGACAGCGTAAATAGGTTTATAGTAGTATAATAAGTAATTTACTGCTCTTTTTAAAACATATTTTGTTGAATTTTAATTGCAACATAACTTACAAATTGCTGGAAAGGAGATGGAAAAATGTACATCTTTCGTATTTTCAGAGATTTTTCTTTCTTTGTTGCTGCCACAGAACAGAGACAGCAGTTATTTCCATAGTATGGCAAGTATTCTTGCTTTCTGTTTGCATACTCCTAACATAACTGAGACATTACACTGTTTAGAATAACCAAA
Organism: Anseranas semipalmata; assembly: GCA_013399115.1. NCBI lineage: Eukaryota > Metazoa > Chordata > Aves > Anseriformes > Anseranatidae > Anseranas > Anseranas semipalmata. Next base: position 214,933 of record VXAA01004291.1, read on the forward strand.
AAAATGTTGTATGTGTACTGATTTATATGTTTAATGTTCATGTAATTACCGATTTTAATAGAAGTATTTGTATTGTAAACTGTAAATTAGGTCTCTATCTTGTCCTCTCTATTACTGTTTATTAGAAATTATGATCTAGGAAAAAATGAACAAGTGAAAATCTGATTTAATTTTTCATACTGCATCTCATTAGTTTTAAAGAATAGTTGTAAACTATAAAAATTCAGTAATAATTCTGAACTAATTTATAGGCAGGTGAATAGATTGAGGAGTTGAAGTGGAGTCTTACGGGATACTAAAGATATTCTGTGAACACTTGGTACTACATGCATTGATTGTAAATTTTGACTAGTGTTAGGTGTTGATGGATGTAGTGAACAGAGCTGGGATGGACTTCATTACAGTTGCTCCAGCAGTTTAAGTATGAGGTTTATGACAGCCTACAGAAGCTGGAACCAAGGAAATTTTGCAGAATAAGCACCTGCTTATCAGCTCTGCTACCAAGAAGAATGAAACACTGTGAGAAGTCTCAGATTGGTTTCCTGTGCAAAATCTGCTTATGTTCAGGTAATGTTGTCCTGTAATGATGGTCTGAGGACTTAAACAGATTTTACAGCCTGAAGAAATCTTGTCTTGTCTGTTCAACTTTACATAGAATATGTAAATTTCACAGGTTCAGTTAGCTGTAGTTTTCAGCAAAAATTAGGTAGGAACATAAATAATTCTAATATTTCATGAAATATGAATAAAGGTCTGTTCGATACTTTTTTTTTGAGGCTCATGGGAAACCTAAATTGAATGGTGTTGCTGAAGCTCTTTTGAAGAGAAATCCTTTTAAATTTTTAACATGCCGCATCCCTTTCCATTAGTTTAAAATAGTTTTCAATTCTCTTAGTGTTCCCTTATGATTAAAAATTTTGTCAAATGCCAGTCCTCTCATGTGCAAAGTTTCCAACAAGGGCAATTGGACTTGTCCTAAAATTATTAACTGTGCTGGAAACATTTCAATTCTCTGCATTGCTGCTTTTTGTTATTACAGAAGGAAACGGTCCTCTGTAACTGTTTGGCAAAATGTTTTGCCCTGAAGTAGAATTATAGAGATATTGTGGAGATGTCTATTTGACATCTACAAACATAGAAAGCCCAGAGCTGCCGCTTGCTAGACATCCTCAATTCCCTATGTGTCCACTCATGCGAGTGGCTTTCCTTGCATCACATCATTTGTGTACTGTGAAAGTAACTGGAATGGAAAAGACACAGTATCTGTCACACAGGTCAGTAAGACTCCTGCTGCTGCAACATCTTTCTTACCCCAAATTACAGCAGGCTCCAGAAAAATTAGTTGGTTGAAAAAGTGATAAAAACACAGGAAAGCTTTCAAATTGAGAGAGGTGAAAAACTCTGGTTAAAATAATTATATACCTTAGCTAAATAAGCTGAGCCATGATGCATCCATTCTTTTACAAAATAATAGCAAATGTAGATGAGTCAGAGCAGGAGGAGCTATTTGCATTTTCTTGCAAAATATGATGAAGATAATCATTAAACTGAAATGTTTTGCATTCAAAATTGAAAGGAAGCTTTTTTGATACAATGAATGTTTTCCTTGGGGAAATCATTATTTCAGTATGCTGTTTGATATCTAGAGTTTAGTGGGATCTAGAAAAGGAGTTAACGATGAAATAAAGAAACAAAACCAAGCTTAATCAGATTTGACATACTGTTGAGTAAAGAATTAAGCATTTTAGAAAAGATAGAAATTCTTATGCTTCAGACTCTTGGAGACTAGAAGAATCTTTATCTGAGACAGATGTGACCGAACTACTGCTTGCAAAGGTCCTTGAGCTTCTTGTGCAACAGCTGTGGCCAAGGACAGAGCTCTGCAGCAGCTGAACCACAGGCCTGATCCAGTTGTTACTCCTCCAACCCCATAGCAGTAATTCCTTCATGATGTTGAGCACGGTCCTTGCAGTGCCTTGACACCGCTATAGGAATGTGTGGACGGTCATATGTGGGAAGAAGGTGATTTCCTAGGTTGTACCAGCTAACACAAGTCCAACTGTCTGCGTTGCACTAGCTTGTAAAAGCACCAAGTTTTAAAAACTACTGCTGAAGCTTTGAAGCTTAAATGTAGCTCGGGTACTTCCAGGCTCTGCTGACTCCCATGTAACTGGTGAGGAGCAGGAGCTTCCGTTCTCACATGCCAGAAGGTCTGTGCTCCTCCGCAGTGGCAAAGCACTGCTAGGAGGATCTTGGCATAGTTGCTTCGGACTGGAGAAAGGGGGACCATCTTCTGCTGGCCTCCACCATGAGTGTCTGTGAGACTCCAGGTGCACCTCTTCTTTGCTTATCTGCTCCCTAACACCAAACCTTGATGACAGACAGAATTAATGCTTCCGGGTGCGCACTTGTTGTTGGTAAAAATGCTGACTGGCATCCTAATGAAAATCTAACTGATGCAATCAAATTATCTCCTGTTGGTGACATGTGGTGACAAATCTCTTCTGTGGTGACACACTGCGAACAATTTGTTTTCATGTGTAAAGGAAATATGTCACCTCCAATGTGCCCTTGCATCAAAGATACTGCTAAGAGTTTTATCTGGTAATTAAGAATGAGCATGAAGATCAAATGTTAACTTTAATTTATACAAATAATTTATATTAAACAGCTTCTATGAATGAGAGTATCTGAAATTGAAGACTTGAAAGGGTTTTACAGTAAATGAGGCATTCAGCATCTTAATATTTACTGCTGAAATATGATTAATTACATATTACACTATTTACTGTGAAAGCTGGATGCACTTAAACTCTCCTAGATGTATATGAGCTGCCCAACTTGGATACATTTTCATTCTCTTTTGGCAGTGATGTTATATATTCTATATGAAAACTCCTATCTTTTCACATTACTGTTGCATATCTGAATTCAAGTATCCCTCTTATAGTACTGGATGTGGTTTTACTTTCTTTACCATTGGCATTTCCAATGGTTTTGTGGTGGTGATTTGGGACTCAAATAGTAGAGCCATCTCATCTCTAAAGTATAATGGTAAAATCATAAGAAAAACTGAGTGCGGTACTACAAAATTAGGCCCCTTTTACACCCTTCACTCCTCCCTGCCTCTGGGGCTGAAGTTGGCTGAGCCAGAACTAGTTTAGTTGAGAAGTTTGTTTACAGCCATATGCATGGGACTTTTATTCTACATATGTTACAAATAATAGCTTTGGACTAATAGGAAGATCCGAGAATGTTACTCTGACATCTGTAAGTCATTATTAGAAGTTACATTCCAGGTCTAAGGATCTCTCCAGTTTTCCCCTCCTCCCCTTCTCCCATATCTCTGCTGGAAAAAAAGCCACCCCCTGTATGTTCCTGTATCTCTTATAGTAGCTAAGAGGATAATCCTCAGATAGGAGAAGTCCGATCTCTCTCCTGTCACCAGTGGCTTATCTACATGCAACTGCTGCAATAATAGGGGGGAAAAAAAACTAACTTTTGTGGGAGAAAATTATCTGGTGAACATATGTCTAAATGCTGAATTTCACAGGCTCTGTCTTAAAGGCTGAATCAGGCTCTGGAGTGGCCTGATTCAGCCACTCTTACTCATGTCAAATAATGTGCAAATTGTCTCAATAAGCAGAGCTAACAGGACTGGGGTCTCAGCTGAGTAATGCAGTGTCCTTAAGAAACAAAATGCAGCATTCTACAAAGCAGTATGTACTTCTTTTCTTTGCTGATTTTGGCCTGATTCTCATCTTTGTTTGAGTGTTGATCTTTGGCTAGTATTTGTTCGCTAGTACCAACAGGAGATATGAGCTCATGTAAACTGAAATAGTGAGGGGTTCCAACTTGCATCTCTCCAGGTAGATGACCTCATTAGGCCTTTAGTCAACACAACTGAAGTCAAGACACAAGCAATTTCATTAACTCAGAGAGGAACAATGTACTAACTTATTGGTAAACACATCAGTAATTTGTTGAACTGAGGCTTGATGAAGATGTGCACTGTTGATAAAGTTCCCTAAAAACTTCACTGGCACGGATGGGTAAGGTGGTACCCTAAATCAGAGCATCAGAATAATCCATGCACTGTTCTAGCATGCAGAACAAACACAAGTTAATACTAGAAGTAGGAAAGTAAAGCCACTTCATAAAAGTTTTTTTTTGACATATGTACAGAAAAGGGAGAGAAGAATGTGATCATAATATATTGCAATGAAAACATTTTGTGAAATTTCTCGAATTAGCTGACAATTTTTTGTAAGCTCTCTTGTCAGACCCATAAATCAGATGAAAACGATTTTATTAAATTGAAGGGAAAAGTTTAATCTGACTGGTTTTAGTGCATGCAGAAAATGTGTGGTAGATGTGTAAAAGACTTGCCGACAATTCTATGTGTGATTGATTGCATCTCTCTTTGTACCTGCTAGCATTAAAATCCAAGTGATAACACGTTTCTACCTTGCATAGTTGATCAAAATATAATTAAAAAAATTACAAGTAGTTTTGAAATCTTTTTTCAAAAAAGAATAGGCGTTCTTTTGAACATTTGTAAATGTTAGAGGGACTGTAAGAAAGCAGAAGAGATGAGCTGAAAAAAAGCATTGCTCAAATTTACATAGCTAAATTTATCAGTGGGCTTGTATAACGCTTTCCTTTCTAGTCTGTGGTAAGCCCCATGTGCAATATCTGCATTTGTTGGCAGATGAAAGATGGGAGCAGAGGGAGGTGTTTCTCATTTAAATGGACCTGCTTTTTTTTTTTTGAATTTTAAATAACCGAGAAAGAAGCATGCTTTTACTGTACTTGGCTATATGTTCTTATGTTATTTAAAATTTCCCTGAGTGTATTAATAGTATAGCACAGCGTTCAACTAATATCATTTGTGGTGGGCGTGGGAGTGAAGACCTCATAGTTGGGTTTGGGAATATCTACCATGGGAAATCTCTTATGAAATAACTGTTACTTCATGCAGTGTGGTCCATTCCAAATGCTAACCATTTACTCTTCAGATATTTTTTCATGAGCCTTGCAGATAAGGTATCTCTGTGGGGATTGATCTCGCTGTGTTCAGAAAACTAAGCTCTCACCAGAGATGGGGAAATTACCCCACCTTTCTTTCAATTTGGTGGTGGAATATTAACGAGGGGAGTGTTAGTCTCTGGAGCTTCCCCCCCACCCTTTAACACATCAGATTCATATTAGCAATATTTACTTTCTAGAAGGGTGACTCAATTTCAGCTGTTTTCAATTTTTGCTTATAGCACCCTGGAGAAAAATGTATATAGAAGTAACAATTTACATTTTCATTTCTACATTTTATTACAATGGAGCTGGTCACAATACCATAGTAACAGTTACTTTGCAGAGTCAGTTTTGACAGCATTTGATTCTTTGCCATAGTGGAGGTGGTTAAAAGGCTTGCTCATGTTAAGAACTGGTTAACCTGGAATTCTGAATAATTAAGTGCTATTATTTTGTTGACAGAAGGAGAAGACATTTGTCTTTATTTAAAGAAAGCCAAATATTTACAAAAATAAAAAGAAATATTCAGTGCGCTACTTTGCTTCAGGACTTGCTTTTACATGTATATGCACGTTATATTCAATAGTATGTGCAATGTGTAAAGACAATTTTACAATTTCTACAGCTGTTCACCACATGTGTGGCTGCACAGGGAAAACAAGTATGAGCTAAGAATGCTCCCTAGCTTATGCCCCTATGAGAAATGTATATGGTTACAGTAAAAAATGTACATATAGACATAGTTAACAAAATGCTAATAGTTACCAAGGACTAAGTTTTGAGTAGTACAGCAAACCTGTATTTCAAAAACTACAAGCGGAAGAGGTAATTCTATTAAACTGCTGAGTATGTTGGTTGGGACTTTTTTTTTTTTAGCCACAGAAATAGAATGAATACACAAAAAACAACAGAGGCTTTAGTTTTACTACTTAGGTTGGGAATTGCTTTTAAACATTAACTGTGTTTCTTGTAATTAGAAAAGAGAGCAGCCCAGTCATACTTTTTGTCTCTTTTGTTAACTTGAACTAACAGATGCTCCATTAGCCTTTCAGCTATAAGGATGGTTTAGTTTGTTGCCATCATATTTGTTTACATAAAAGAAAATATATTGTATCAGAGAAACCGCTCTTGTTTTTGGCTTAGAACAGTTTTTTGCTTTTTTTTTTTAATACCTGTGCTGAATAAGTCTGTTCTATCATGAATGTATGTGGTATTTACCATGCAGCTGTTAAGAAATTACCTTTGTAATCCCTTCTGCATTAAAGAGAATTTGCTACCTTTTATACTTCTCACTTTGAAGCTTTGGACACAAAGAATTCAGCTGCTTTCTCTTCAGGGATCAGAATTCCATCCCATACAATGAAATATGACTGCAGTTGAATGTTTTTACTTTGAAGCAAAACCATTTTAGAAGTAAATGTAAGTAAAAGATGTTTTATCTCTTCTGGTATATCTGCATCACACATACACCTATGGATGTGTAAGGTTCTAGGTGTACTGGAAGAGTCACTTGCGTTTTGTTCAAGAGGAGAAAAAGGACTGGGGAGAAGGGATTCTACAGTTCCTTCGTGGACAGTCAGTGAAGTTCTCCCTAGGAGAAGGCCAGTACAAAGCCTAGACACCACATGGAGTCGAAATAGGAACAGAGAGAGGCAGAGCAGTACATGGATGTTGTTTCACCCCTGTGAAACATAGATGTAAAAATGATTTGTGAATTTGAATTCACTCTGAGCATGAACATTTTGGAACAGTATCAGAAGCACCTTTCTGGCAGGCAGCAAGTGTCAATGCTGCCAGTGCCCTGCAGTATCTTGTCTGTAATTTTCTCTGGTCCATTTGGGTGACTGTAGACTAAAATTAGACTAAAATTGTGTCCTGTGAGGTATGTGGGGTATGTCTACTTCAGCATTTTCAGGTTGGATCATTCAGGTTGGACCAGGAGCAGGCTTCGGAATTGAACTTCCTGGTCATTCCCACCTGTGGGGTTTGGTTTACATGATGGAGCAAGTCTCAGTGTACAAATGGGATGATTCCTGGGTGAAATTAAACTGTGATCCAGGAGCACATGTAACATACTCCAGCAGCTAGTGGGCGTGCAGTCCACACTGGAACTGGTTGGAAATAAGTCTCCCTAAACTGTGTATAATGTAGACATCGGATCCTTAACACATAGGTTTTGTTCTGTCCACCCCTTTCTTATCATACTGCACTAGTTTTTAATAGATACACCTGTAGTCTGTTCATTAACACATCTTGCTTTTTTTTTTTTTAAATAAAACTATGATTATGGGAATCTGTTCTTGTATCTTCTGTTCCTTCTGGAATTAATTACTGCTCATTAACAAAGTGGTTGGTCTATTTCATGTGAGAAACAGGATGAGACAGATGGAGGCCAGCCAATATTCTTTAGCATGAGGCCTTTCTCACCCTCATAGTGATAGTTCTGTGGCTCACTCATTAGGAACAATTTTCAGTGTAGTTAACTATTCTGTTTCTTTTGACTCTTGGTATCTAAACAACGTGCAAAAATGTATTCTCTTTGCTGACAGTGTAACAGGGACCTCTCTGGTTTATAGATTTTCCTGTCTGTCCATATTGGCCTGCATCAGTATATTTTCTAGGGTAGGTAAATGTTATCCTTCCATGCTTTAAATAAACTATGTTGCATATAATTATTTTTATTTTTGTAAAAAGCAAGTGAAAGAAATAAGGAATTGAAAAGAAAATGCAAGCACATGCTGTTTCTTAGTAATCTTGGTCTCTTACACCCTGTGCAAGTTGAATATTTTAGATAGATTTTTGACTAGTTCAGAAAAGCACAAATTTTTGAGTATGAGCTTAGAAGCCTCTTGCAGGTCTGTATTGCAATGGTGGACACCTACCGTGCCATCTCAGAAAAAAGATTTTGGTGCAAATGGAACTCCAAGTTCTCAGGATAAAAACTAATCCTTAAGGCAACAGCAAAACTGAAAACCTAAATAGTAAATTTACTAGATATGTAAACTCATGGTCTCTGCTAAAAGTCTAACTTGCCCTTGATTTCCTTTTTTTTTTTTTTTCTTTTTGACCATGGCTTTCAACATCACTGTGTGTGGAATTTTTTTTTCTTTCTGATAAACTTCAGATGGTTCAATAGATGCATAGCTCAGACATGCTGACTGTAAGCAACCCATTTTGTACAATAGGTTCTGTCCTGTGATAGAGCTACGCCTGGATTGTCCCTGCTTTTAAGCGATGTCCATGTGATAACATTGGGAAGATTCCTGAGGGGGTACTGGCTCTGACGTATTTAGTTTGCTGATGTCCTTCAGCTCGTTATCACCTTCATATTTGACATTGTTAATTCTGTGGAACAGATAATTCAGAAATATATAAAATGGTTGTCAATGTTAAGTTGTGCAAGGCAGGGGATGTTGGTGGGTTACAGGAGGCAGCTGTGAGAATTACCAAGGCTTGTGTTTGGGTCCTTAGTGAGGAATTTTAGTGAAACTATAGCTAGTTGAGAATACTTGGGACTGCTTGTGAATTGATATTTCACATCTTTGTCTTGAAATCTGTTCTGTGATTGGTGTTATTGGTTGATTTGTGTCAAGGTGCTTTCAGCTGCTTTCATTTTATCTCTGCACACTTCTGTGTTGCAAGATTGTCTTTCTCCACAAGCTCCAGTGTCACTAGTGCAGTCAAGAGATGTGCTTGAAGTGATGCTTATTCCCAAGGAATTGTCCTGGATGGCCAATTTCTCAAATGGGTTCTCTTCTTCGGAACTCAGCCTTTCTCCCAAGTGCAGAACCTGCCCTGCTGTCTGCTTAGTCTGGCTTTGTTAAGCATCTGAACGTTCTGGTAAGACCATTATTTCCTTTCAAGGCTTGGTAAAGAGGTACATAGGAAGGGGGTTGGGTTGTTTTTTTGTCCTCTCTTTCCTCAAGATCTCTCTTGGTCTTTTGTGTGTGTGAGAAGGAAAAAGAAGCTTGTATTTGGCTTTTTTAATGTGTGAATAGGAACAAAGAGGGGATTTTGATAGCAGTTCACACACATCTGCTCTAAATAATTGATACTTTATGAATCAATGTATGACATGAAAGTCTTCCAGCAGAAAATCATGTGTCAAATTTAAGTATAAACCCTTCAGATATTATATGTATGCACTTGTCTTGCATCTCCTCTCAGAGTCTCTGAAGGACTGTTAAGATTGATAGGTCACATTCCCTGGCACATTTGTTATTCTTATTCCAAGGACAATGAACTAACACGTGGGAAAAAATAAACAAATATCCAGCATAAGGCATTAATCAGTCGCAATCTAAGGCAACATAATGAATGTAATGTACTACAGATCACTCGAAGGGAAGAAACTGAGACCCAGTACTTGCAAAAAAAGACTCTAGTTCTTATACACATACAAAAAGACAAAAGAATGTCCTCTGAAATAGCGAAAACAGTACAGTGTATGTGAAAGAAAAACTTTTTACATTAATTCATAATTCTAGCTAAATCTAAACTGAAAGCCACATAGGAAAGTATAAAATTAAGCATTTTTACACATATCTTTTGTAGCAGTCTTGGTAATTTCCTTCACAAAAGGAAAATAGAGGTATGTTCTCTAGGAGCAGTTCTAAAACTAACCAGGAAGCAGCAGCACAGAATTCTTTCCTTGAAGTTTTGGAGCTCAAACAAGAAATAAGAGATTACTCTGCCAAATCCAGAAATTTTGCCACCGGTTGGTACTTAAGTTCTAGCATCTGTTTAACGAGATGACTTTTCATTGTGGTGGAGCAGTTTTGGAAGCAAAGTATATACTGAAAAGATACTTATCTTGTTGTTCCACTTGAAAATGTCATTGCCTATTTTGGACTCCAAAATATCTTAATATATCACCTTGTAAACATCTTAATGAACAATCTCATGACCTCCTCATCCTCAAGCCTCTTTGCAAACAGATTAATAACAAAGTGCTAGCTTTATTTAATGAAACAAGGATTTGAAACTCCTGTGTTGTTTTTTGTTTTTTGTTTTTTGTTTTTTAATTCAGATGAAATATTTTCTAATTTCATTGGGATTTATAAGTAGATTCTGAACATCTAGCCAGTTTTATTTCAGGACAGAACTACAGCTTAAGCAGTCTTATTTCAGGTATTTTTACCGTGCTGGATGAAATTTAATTTATAAAAGATCAACTGCATATCTCCCCGCTAGATTTTTCTCTTCTTCATTTGTGAGATTGTCTGTACTTGAATCTTCTTCCATTTTTGTGTCATGACCCAATGGACTGTGTACTTGCAATCCAATCAGATTGGGAAGACAAGAAAAAGAGAGAAACAAATCAACAAAAGATCAAAAGGGCTAAAAGAAAATATCCAGGTCACATAACTAATACAATGTGTCAAACTTCACTGTTCAATTACTTTGTGCATTCCTTCCTTTCACTTACCTCTGCTAATTTGTTAGCTCTCTAGGCAACAGATTTGTCTTTATGTTTTTCAGTAAAACCTTTGGTACCCTGTGGATATTATATAAATAAAAAATAATAAAGTAATTAGGCCATTGTATACATTAGAAGATTTTGGCCTGTGATATTTACATCTTGGCTGCAAAGAATTCCATCCATAATACGGTCTTGAAACCACAAGCATGCAGTATGCTTTTACAGTTCAAAACAGAATACAGCAATTTGGGACCCGATACTGCAGACCACATGTGCAATTTTAGTCCTATGTATAATTCCATAGTTTAAGTATTCACAAGGGTGAATATGAGTTATTTAATATGTGGGCTTTAATCTGAAAGTTTGTGTATGTGTTATTTAATATTTTTTATGACTCCTATGAAATTCTAGGTCTTTTATGATCAAATGTAAAGAGAATTGTCCAGAACTAAAGAGTTTAAAGTCACCTATTGACTTCTGCCTGTTTGATTAGGTTTTGGGTTAGACTCTAAACAGACAACATGCAGTATGGGATCCAGCCAGAAAGAAGTGATTGAACAGTGAAGGTATGCTAGTTTCACATTTTTCTTCTTTGATCTTTTGTTGATTTTTCCATTCTCTCATACAATCTTTTTCTTTCCTCCCTCTTCTGGTCTGTTGTGTTTGCACTTGTTAGGTTGAGGGCCTGTAAACATCAGAAAAATGTTGGGAGGAGGGTAAGGGGCATATCAGAGCTGGTAAAAGAGTGCTGGGTATAGGGGAGTCTGTGCAAGGCGTGCAGGTGAGAGTAGGAAGCACAAAGGGGATGGTTAGTCACACTGGAGTTTTCTTGTGTGTGTGTGTGGGGGGGGGTTGTGTTTTTTTGTTTGTTTGTTTTGTTTTGTTTTTGTTTTCCTTTTTCAATCTGAAATCTTTAGGAATGTGTTATTTAAGTTAGATATGTAGCATCAATTTTGAGCTCAAAAGCCATGATATCTTCTAGAATTAGGTTGTATATGACTTGCCTATGCTTGGAATTTTTCCAGATTTGCTGCAGCACTTGAAATTCATTCCCTGCCTTAATCCAAAGTAACTTTCAAGTGTAGACAGGCATAACAGTTCAGCACTAACATTTACTTAACTTTGGCAAAAGTTTCAGGTGTTCAAGGAATGCAGGATCGTTCAGTAAGGAATGCAGAATTTTACCTCATTAGTTTGTATTAATGAGTTATTTCCTAAGAAGATTTTGATGGCTTAATTTGGTAATTGAACCTTCATATTAAAGGTTGTATAAGTAAAGTCATAAAACTACCCATAAGTAAGACTTAGTCCTTACTAATGTCTGAGAATCATTTCCGTAATCTTGAAATACTTTGACAAGAAAATATTTTCATACTAAGTTGCTCATTTATGGAAATCTATGCTTTCAGAATTAGAATATCCAAGTCAATTTGAGAATGAGTATTTTGTAGAGATATTATACCCTCTATTTCTTTTGCTGGGTGAAATATTTTTAAATAGTGCTATAAATAGGCAAGTGATCATCAAATGCCTATATCCTGCAGTAATTATTTAGAGTATACTTCTGCCTGTGGCAGTGGATTCATCATAAGAATATGTTCATTAGCAGGAAGCATATTCAGTGTTGTTCCAAGTACAGCACGTAGTCCCTAGCTCCATGTTTAGTTCCACAGCCCCAGTCTAGCATCATTAGTGAAGCCAGAGATGATTCTGAGTTCCTTAAAATTGCAGAGATTACCCAGGCAATGTTGTGGTTTTTTTTTTTTTTTTTGTACGGCAAGGTTTTGAGAAGAAGCTAACTCCAATTCTGTTGTTAAACTCCAATGTATTAAAAACTGTTAATTTATGTGAAATTTGATTTCACAAGAAGTTGAACAATGTGGCTTTGGTTCAATAAATAAGCATTGGTTTACTATAAATAACATTATGATATTCAGTATTGTCTGCTTAAAATTATGTGAAGTTATTTGCTGAATCAGTAGTAAACGTGCTAAGCATCTTGCACAGCTGAGCTCCTTGCTGGGTAGCCAATGTGTGGAGCACTCGAGAACCTGGCTGTTGGCAAGGCTGTTAGGCTCCTGTAAATCCAAAGTACTGTGGGATGTCTGTATGTCGTAACAGTGTGATCTCTGGGTTTGGGCTGACTGAGGTTGGGGTATCTATGCAGCTTGGGACTGTAAAGGTTCAAACAAAATAATACGGAATTGTAGCCACATTAATAAAGCCTGTCCCTAAAAAGGATTGGTTAGTTCAGATTGGATGTCATTTTAGTGCATTGATATTGCTTCTTAATCAGCAGTTCTTAACTAACAGTTCTTAACCTCACTGAAAATGGTGAAAACAATTCAGCTGTGTACAAGGAATTTAATGTTACCAAGACTTGTGCACACGTTTCATACACTTGAACAGTTCTGGTGGTTGCTCATTTGAGTGAGTGTAACCTGTTTAAATTCGTCTCTGCAGGATTGGGACCTAAATGAGTATTTAAAAAAGAAAAAAAAAATCATTGGTCTGCTTAAGTTTCAATTCCATTTTTAATCAACACTCTGGAATTTCAGGTAGTGGAAGTGAAGTAGACACAATATGCATTGAAATACATGTGTTGCTTTTGGTGCTGTAGAATATTAATTTTCTTCTTTGTTGAAGGGACTTCCCCCACCTCCACATCTCTTGCAAAAATTTTTGCATCCTGCATATAGACTTAGAATGATAAGGGAGGATTATATCTTGTTCCAACATGCACAACTTTTCAAACACTTAAAAATAAATCAAAAATTGTGTAAGTGGGCTTAGGCTGCCAACAAGCAGCCTGAACTTGTATTTTACTTGTTTCTGCAAGTTTTATAAGCCTGTTCACTGAAATATTTAGTGCAAACTGAATGCTTGTTATAGCAGCCTTTGATTTACTCGCTAAAGGTCTCATGCACAGATAATGTCAGCATTCCGAGGCGTAGCTTTGTGAGGTGCTCAGCGCTTCCCAAGGCTGAGCCGTTGAGCAACCCCGAGATGTGCAGCAGAGCTGTGCAAGACTCATCCAAATGGGAAGAAATCAAAATTAAGTACAGGTGGCAATGCATCATTCCTGGTTGCAAATTGGCATTTCAAGAGTGGACAAATTGCCTGAACGCCCTCAGCAGACCTCTTAATGACCTCCTATAGCACCATAAAACATCACACACGCTCTAGTAAGAAAGCGGATCAGTAACATTTTGTTGAAGCACTCTGAACCTCCTCTTCATTTCTCTGTATCTCTGCATGTTCTCTATGCGAACACAAGAAGATGTGCTAATTCGGATAGTAGTACGACCAGGGCTCAACTTTGTGACGGGAGCTTTGCCGTGTTAAGGCCTGCAGCGCGCCAGCGGGCCGGGTGCTGCTGCTGGAGGCCGTGTGGGCGATCAGGGCGGCAGAGCGCCCCCGACCTGTCCCTGTCGCCCTGCGGCACGGGGCCGCTCTCCGCCTGCGGGCGGGGCGGGGCGGCGGCCGGCCGCGGGCTCAGGTGCAGCGCGGGGCCCTGCC